>VDFB02000935.1:0-15492 GCA_007258455.2 Sequoia sempervirens | reverse complement strand
GGCCACTCTACTTGCATTCGGCCTCTCGGCCTGCATCCATCATCTCGGCATGTTCAGCGCCCAGTACCGCGGTAACCGTCGCTTTCCTCCGAGAGATTATCATTCTCTATCACTTGACTCTTCAACTACCGCACCCCTATAGGGTTACACCTCGAGCCACATGCCGTCATCCAACTTTTTTGGTCATCAAATAAGTAGTCGAACAAATCTCCAGTGTCAAACTTAGGGTTATCCACCTACACCTTGCCACCCAGTTGAAGAGAAATTCATTACCGTCTCAACAATGTTCACCGAGCACATGGGCCCACATGCCATCTATCCTCCACTTCATTGCCACCTTTCAGCCTTAATCATCATGATCCACAATCCTTATTGGGTGCCAAGTGGTCCCCACAACTATAGGCATCCAAGTCGCTATATTGCTGGAAAAATGAACTTCAAAACCTCTTGACAGAGATTGTGAAATTCCCATAACCTATGACTTGCCAATAAAGCGATCGCCATGTTGCTCAAAACTCAAACTTTTGAACCTCTTGTTGGAGGTTACAAAGTTCCCAAGACCCATGACACACCGACAACAAAGGAAGTAGCCTTCGCTTCACAATTGCTAAGTTGGGAGGTTATGAAACTTTAGAACCCCATGACTTCAGTTAGATAAACTTGAAAATTAGTGACTTAACTCAAGCCGATGAAGGAAGAGAACATAGCTCCTCCAGGAAGTCGATCAAGCCAGTAAATTTGAGTCAGGTTTCTCAACAACTAGTACTTGATTCTCTAATTTCACAACCATTAACACTAAATAAAAACTTGTATCCTTTATCACATATCTGACTAACACTCAAAAAATTATGTTAGCCTTCAACATACAAAACATCATGTGTCTTTGTTTTACCACCATCAAGACTTAAAGTACCCTTAATGGATATTTTAGCAATTGAATTGTTTCCAAGGGTAATTGAACCACCTTCAAATTCCTTGAAGTTCATGAACTTACTTTTGTCTCCAGTCATGTGACTAGAGCAACTGTTATCAATAATCCATAGGTTCTCTTTTTGAGCATGAAACGTTGTTTGAGCAATCATAGACTTCTCAAACTTCTCTTCAAAAACCCTCTTCTAGACCTTCTCCAGAACATCACTTCTTCCTTTTTTCGGTAATGGGGAACTCACAAAATTACTTATGTAATTCCTTGCAATATGTCCAAAATTGTTGCACTTGAAACAAATGACATTGAAATTGGGCAAAGGTGAAAATGCATTATTACTAACAAAATCATTTCTTCTTACCGAAACTCTTCTACAATCTATGGCCTTATGTCCATACTCATTACAATTAAAAAAATAACTAGAAAAAGAAAAAATTTACCTAGTATTGTATACTTGTCTTCCAGATCTCCTCCTTTTGTTTTGCACTTGAACAAATCCATCATATTGAGTCATACTGCAATAACTTGTCATTTTCATTTATGATTTCAAACTTTCAAAACTTGTCACCTCCAAAATCGCCTTAGTAACCTCTAACTTTTTTGCCACCTTTTATCTTGATTATCAAAACCTACTCTAGTTTTGACATGCCAAAATTTTTGAACTTGAAATATCTAATCTAGGGTTTCGTTACTCTTATTGAACTTCAACTACAACTGTCGATTTTCCTTCTCAAGCTCTTTTTTGGTTGCAACAACCTTTTCTTCAAGCTTTTCACAATCTTTGTCTCTTGATAGCAATTTTTCTGTCAAAACTTCTTCAACTCTTTTTGTTTATTTTGCTTTAGTCTTCAGTTCAACAATCATCTTTTCAACATTTTTCAAATCTTTTGCAATTCTTTCTTTGGCTCTCACTTCTTTTGTAATTCTAACATTCAACTTATTGATTTCTTTTCTAGCCCATAACAGGTTCTTCATAAGATCTACTTCATTTTCTTCAGAACCCATTTCAGCATCACCATCAACAGTTTCAAAAGTCATCAACACAAATTTTCCATTTTCATCTCTAAATGCACCTTCATCCTCTTCTTCAGTGGAATATTCTTCTTCCTCATTATTGTAGAAAATCTGATGTTTCCTCTGACCTTTGGATATTCTCTAAAAATATTTGTTCCCATTCTTTTGCTCAACATTGTTAGTATTCTTATGAGGAAACTTAGCCATAAAAAATATAGCATCTCCACAATCGAAACACTTTAAAGGTAATTTACCTTTATACTTACCAAAACCTCTTTTCAACTTCCTCACAAAATTAGCTTCTTTTGGATCTGATCCACAATCAGAATCTTGATCAACCTGCTTCAAAGATACTCTAAAAGAAAATTCTTTCCTTATAGAATCTTCACTTGCAAATCTCATTTCAAATGCAGTTAGTGTTCCATGCAACTCAATCATCCTTAAAAGATATTCAAATCTTTAGCTTCTTCAATAGCAGAGATTTTAGGATCAAACCTTCTAGGTAGGATCTAAGAACCTTCTTTACACCAACCTTCTCTTCCAATCTTTCTCCAAGTCCTCGAATATGATTGAAAATTTTATCAACCCAAAGCATGAATGCAATAATTTTCTCATCTTCTTTCATCTTAGACCCTCAAACTAAGCTTTGTACGTCTGCAACTTTGATTCTTCCACTTTATCATCACCTTCATAAATAGTTTCCAATTTTTCCTATATTTCCTTTGTTGTTCTGTAGTCAATCACTTTCACAAATTTATTGTTAGTCAAACCACATAAAATAGCATTCCTAGCCTTAGCATTCAGCTCAGGAGCTCTCTTTCCTACCTGATTTTGAGGAGGGATATTTTCAAGAGGATCATATCCTTCTACAACTAACATCCAGATGTCCATTCCTAAAGCCATCAAATATGACTTCATCCTAACTTTCCAAAATGCAAAATTAGATCCATAAAAAATTGGTAGTTTATTTCCTAATGAACTTTCATGTACCATCCCGGATCTAGCTTAAGCTTTTAGAAATTTTCAACTTAACTTAGCTCTAATGCCAATTGAACAGTACACAATCTACTGAGAAGGGGGTGAATCAATAGATCTAAACAATTACAACAATTCGAGAAACCTTCACAACTACTTCATACATTTTCAACATGAAGAGAATTGAACCATATAAGCTAGTAAGTAAAGAAATTAAAGCACACCACAAGATAACACATAATACTAGATTTTATGTTGAAACCCAAGATGGGAAAAACCATGGTGAGAATTTCTCACAAGTAGGAATATAATAAGTAAATTTTACAATGAGATGTAGGAACCAACCTACCACAAACACCAATCCCCAAAAGATTTAGTAGAAACCAACCTATAGGAGACACCAATCCCCACCAAAATAGAGACACCAATCCCTGTCAAAATCCCTGTCGAAACAATACAAGTGGAGCACAATCCTACTAGAATAGAAATAATGGAAATTTTTAAATTTAACTATGACCAGTAGACACATTAATATTAGCACTCACTCTTTTCTTCACGCTTCTGCTACAACACAACTACACATCCCACTATAGTACTTTTATTGTAATTGCTGATACATTTAGTACATACACACACTTGACATCACATACACATGCAATGCATCTGAACATTTGAAATATATACATGACATTACAATAACACTCTTCTATGTTGACCAGGGATATGCTCACAAACCTAGACAACATAGGGTGGACCTAAATTCAAATTATATGAAACATGTAATACACCGGTCCAAACTTTTCACCAAAAGAACATGACAAATTGCACCACCATGGGAACCTTAAACAAGTCCTATTCTTACTCCACACACTTGATTTGAATTTTTCACACTTGTAGCTATTACCACACATGTATCAAACTTTCAATAGCTTGATGAACCTTTTGTTACTTCAAACTCCTTGCACACTAAGTCACACCACTGGAAACTCAAGAAACTGATAGAACTAGTGTAGGTACACTCTCCTTCCATGTACCACAAAGCAATACTACATTTCTGAAAGAAATGCCACCCATATTGATTAATCTCTCTACCCAAAAGATATCCTTCTTAACCACCACACTTGTGTTGATTGTATACCTGACATGGTATAATAAATTTGTTAACTATTTGAAGGCATTCACGCCACTACTAACATGATACAAGATATGATAGATTAGACAACCTACACAAAATGCTTTCAGAACTTTGTGACAACTGATAATACTTGTACTCCTACAATCTTCTTCATTTGATAACCTTCACATCTAATAGCCTTGACACCCTTTGATAACCATTGTCAATATCAATGACATGCTGACATCAGTTTGACATCAATGAAAACCTATGCTCAACACATTCACCACTAGAACAAGAGCTACTTCTTTGTGGGGAGGATATTGATTTTGTATTCATCATGGATGTAGTCCTTGAGGGATCATGTTGATTCCTTCCATTACTCATACATTTTTTCTCTTTAGGAGAGGAGTTTTCTCTTGCAATTTTTTCTCCTGTATTCTATTTGTGAGAGATCTTTTGTACATAGTAACTAGCAAGGCCTTTTTTTGAGAATCTTATTTTCATTCTAGCATTCTTTTATTCCTCCCTAATTTCCCCTTAAGGGGATGTGTTAGTGTGAATAAGGTATATTACATCAATATTTCTCATTTAGGTCCTATTCACATTTAGTTAAGTTTACTTAAGACACATTTATTTCATTACTTTTTGTGTCATGTCATATGATTGTGACACTTGTTATAATCCTATATTGTTCTTTCACCTTGCCTATATAAGCAAGATTCCTCTTGTGCATTATGGACTTTGTTGTATTCATTGTATAATCTAACATTAATTTCTTGCATATCTCTTGAGGAAAGTTATTTTTAGTTTTCAAGATGATCCTAGCCGCTTGAATCTATTGTGACTCTTACAATTTATATATGTGTTGACAATTTTTGAGTTAGTGGAATAATTAATTCATTGTCCTACTATTATTCCCTTCAAAAAGGATCATACAATCATCAATCAAATCTTGGATCTTATTCTTATGATTTTAACATTCTTGAGTAGAATAAACAAACCACCTCATGGTAACTTTGTAATGTGTAAGCATCAAAATATAGGGATGAGAGGAAAAAGGTATCCAAGAGTCTAATGAACCAAAAATAATGAGTTTAACCTCTTTAAGATTTTGTAATACAATAATTGAATGGATCATACAATTGATTAAAATTCATAAATTACCATTGATGCTTAGTTGAAGTGGCATTGAACACCTCACAAGATTGATAAGTACAATTAATACTATGCTTAGGTTCTTGTAGAGTGACATCAACAATTTGAGTAATGTGTTTAAATAAGGTTGATCCATGTAGCTCTAACATTAGTAAACATTGGAGCTCATCAAGTCTATGAAGCATGATCCTAGATCATCATATTACAATTTACTTCTTTAGAATTTATAATTAATGAAGAATGTTAGCTTTATGTTGATGTCTAATTGTGTGAAAATGAGCATCGTATATGGAAGAATTTAAAGAAGCATTGGGATGGGAGAAGCTAAACTTGAGGTTTCACTAGAACTAAGATGCTAAGATGGCTTGAAAATCTAAAATTAAAGAATCACTAGACAATTTGGGATAAACATATTGATTTTTTTAGTGGAAAATATTTTCCAAATGGTGAATAGATAAAATCATGGCCATCATTTTTGGTGAATACAAGAAACTATAAAAAGGACTAAACCACTCATTTTTTATGAAATTTAGTTTAGTATTGGTTAAATAATCTAAGCATTGTTTTTTTAAACTATTAAATTAAATTATTTTGTGATTGTAAATGGTGTGTAATTAGAGCATAATCATTAGTAGTTAATAATAAAAATTAAATATTAATCGTATTTACCATTAATATTACATTCTTGTTTATTTGGGCCATATTTTTATTAGTATTAGACTCTTACTTTCTTTTGGGGCCATATTTGTGTTGAAATTAACATTTGACAAGATTTTCCACTTAGAAATTATATATAATTAGGTTTTCATGAACATGACTAATTCTTCACTTTATTATAATGGCCTATAAAACTTAGAGCACACAAAGCTTCAAACCTAATGATTGAAGAATACTTGTAGCATAGAGTTTCAATACTAATATTATCTTTAAAATTTCATAGATAAGAAGTTAAGATCGTGTCTACAATTTGTGGAAAGCATTCACTTTGGCAATGCCTTTTTTGTATGGTAAAGTCCACCTTAAATGATTGATATCTTAAGATTTCTCTCATGTTCTATGCAAATAGTAACTGGGAGTATCTAAATCTCTTACAACAAATGTGATGGATCTTATTCCTGTAACATCATGAAAATAGGAAAGATTAAAGCAAACTCAAAGGCTAATAAACTCTAATGTAATCTAAAGCTAAAAAATAAAGAACAAAGGAAATAGCTAAAACATAAAACAATCTCACCAAAGATCGATGTAAATCCATGCATGACCTTCGTTGTCCTTCTCCATTTCGCCATGTTGGTATTCTTGCCCTCATATTTTCAGTAAGTGTGCAAGTATAGCCTTGATAGATGTGATTATAGCAAAATATTGAATATTAAACAAGTGCTCCAAAATTCATACAATTTTGGGAGTGAGTAAAATGATGAAAGATAGATCAACTTATAGAAAATTGATCATTCGAATGAGAGGTCGAGATTAAAAGATAGACGGATGATTCAGATTAAAAGATTTGACATGCATTGAGATAAGTGTTAGTACTGACGTTAGTGATAAAACCTAAGAATAGAGATAAAGATTAAATAATGATTTAATCTCAGGTTGAGAGTATTTGAAAGTAGAAGAATAATGTTTGCATGACAAAGATAAAGATAGAATAACATAAATAATTTGTTCGAACACATGCATAAGTTAATTAATTAAATAAAGATATTTAATTAATAAATGTGTACATGCTAATGAGTTAAAACTCGATAACTAACTGGTTATGATAGAGAGTTTATTCATGAAAGACAATCAGTCATTAAATCAGGAGATAACTGAATGATTCAAATAGATCTCGAGTCAAGTGGGAATGAATACTTAGATAACTTAAACATTTATCTAAATATAGAGGAATGTGTTAAAAATAGACTTTTATGAATTAAATGATTATTTAATTCAATATTTGACATTTTAGAGATTAATTAAATAAATAAGATTTATTTAATTGAGTAAAGATAAGGTTAAATGAATAATTAAGTAATTAAAGTATTTATTTAATTATAGTCGGAAGTATGGTAAAGGTAAATTAAATAAGAATTTATTTAATTTAAGAAGAAGGATAAAGTTAATTAGCGACATAATTAAATAAAGAATATTTATTTAATTAATCGGGATTGAATAAAGATCATTATGAATTAATTAAATAATTAAAATTATTTAATTAATAGAGGAATAGAGGTTAAAATGATTTAATTAAATAATTAAGGTTATTTAATTAATAGATGAATACGGACTTTAGAAAATAATTAAATAATTAACATTATTTAATCATGACAATGATGGTACGAATTATGAAGAAATTGAAGTCACTGGCCTAGACCAAATTTCAATATCTACAATTCGATTCTCCACCATTGAATTCTTATATAAATTTATGGTTTTGATTTCACTCAAAGTTTAAAAGAATGTCATGAATAATTTGTACTTAACCAATAATTTATTTTAGTTCATGTGATTACATGTTGATCAGACAATTGATATTTTATTCTACAAAGTTATAATTACTTGTCCTTAAAAATATCTCCTTAGCCCAAAAAAAAATGGGTCAAGCAATTACACGATAGTCTTTCAATAAAATTATAATCTCTTCAGATTCATTATGTGTGAATATTCTTATCTGTCTCTGTTCTCTAATTATTATGTCTTCTATCTATATAATGCGGGCCTTGTCTCTGCGACCCATCTTTATAATCTTGCATTTGTTTGTTCCTCCCTAAGTTTCACTTAAAGGGAGATGTCGATTTGAATAAAGTATATTACCTCAATATTTATCATCTAGTTCCTATTCACACTTAGTTAAATTTACTTACGACACATTTAGTTCATTTAATTTTTTTGTTTCATGTCATGATTGTGACAGTTGTTATAATCATATGTTATTTCATCTTTCACCTTGCCTATACAATAAAGGTTCTTCATGTCTATTATTTATTTCATTGTATTCATTGTACAATCTAACATTCATTTTTTTTAAGGATAGAGAGCACAAGGCTTAAAAAATGATATTCATTTCTTGCTACTCTCTTGAGGAAAGTTATTTTTGGTTGTGAAGGTGTTCTGGATTGCTTGAATCAATTTTGACTTACAATTGATACATTTTGACAAGTTTTGAGTTAGTGGAATAAATAATTAATTATCCTATTGTTAGGTCCTTCAGTAAGGATCATACAATCATCAATCAAGTCTTGGATCTTATGCTTATGATTTTAACATGCTTGAATAGAAATAGCCAAACTACCTTGATGTAACTTTGTAATGTGTTAGCATCAAAATTCAAGGATAGGAGGCAAGAGGTATCCAAGAGTCTAATGGAAAAAAAACAACGATTTCAACCTCTTTAATATTTTGTAATACAATGATTGAGGAGATCATGCAATTGATTAGAACTTCTTTACTCTTGATGCTTAGTTGAAGTGGGCATTGAACACCTCACAAGTGTGATGAGTATGAATAATATTTTGCTTAGGTTCTTGTATAGTGACAAAAAAATTGAGTAATGTGCCTAAATAAATTTGATCCATTTAGTAAACACTGAAGGTCATCAAGACTATGAAGCATGATCCTCTATCATCATGTAAATGTGTTGTAATTTATCTTTAGAATTTACAATTTGTTAAGAATGTTATTTTTCTATTGATTTCTAATCATGTACAAATGAATAACCTATACGGAAGTATTGAAACAAGCTATTGGAATGAGATAGCTACACTTTAGGTTTCACTAGATCTAGGATACTAAGATTGCTTGAAAATCTAAAATTAAAAAATCATTGGACACTTTGGGATAAACCCATTGATTTCCCATTAAAATGACTTAAGTCTTAAGTCTTTAACCGCATGGTTCTTGGTCCCGTCAACCTAGGCTAGCCCCCTTTTTAAGAATAACTTTTTCTGCATGTACAAATTTGTTGACAGTTGGATGTGAGGATTAGATCCTAGCCATTCTACACTTTCCCACATGAATAAAATAATATTTTTTGAAAAGCAGCGGGCTAGCAGGCTGAAGACATGTGTATTGTCATAGGCATGGGGCCCGATCTCCACTTACATATACATCATCATAAGCTTTGAACCAACTACTGAGATGCATTGTTGAGATTTAATCTCAACCGTTCCCAGCTAGCTCGCATAAATAAAATAATGTTTTATGAAAATAAATGGGGCCAATGGTCAATTGACACATGGATTCTTTCATCATCTGGAAAGAAGGTGGGGCCCATAGAATGAACAATTTAGCACTCCATGTAGCAATATATTACTGGCACAAGATAGGAGGGAAAAGGCGATAGAAATTCAAATTTTGTTGAATCAATCTAAGTCGTCTAACACGCCATCTCACAAAGCAATCAATGACTGACATTCAAAATTGAAGATGTGGTTATGGGAGTTGTTCTGCTTCGTGTGAGCGAGTAGTAATGGAAGAAATGACATGTAGAGCTACCCAAATATAATCTAAAGGAACACAAAAGATTGATTTTTCACATAATTGAAGATTGAAAACAAGTTTTAAAGCATCCAGGAGATCGAAGTGAGCATTCTAGAGTTCAAGGTGATCAGAATTAGGGTTTTCTTCAAGCATAAAAGTTGTAAGTGAAAACAAACACCATTCTCTATGTTTTCTTTAAATTGCCTTGGATTAGGGTAGATATTTTGCTATATCATTCTATCAAATTAATTTTGTATACCATTAAATTGTTTTATAGTAGTTTGAGCTTCTTCTAGGGTTTAAAGTTCTATCGAACTTGTTTGAATTGTACTATCGAGTCATGCCCTAGGTTTTAAAAAAAAAGTCTAGGTATTGTACCTCTCCAGTTTCAAAATCCTAGATTAATTAGAGCCTACCCATTACCAATGGCTCACAAGGCTCAAGTTTTTGGTTCTAAAACCACATCAAGACCTATTCCCCAAGATATCATTAACCAATTGAAACCCTCAACCAGCAAAAAGGTCAAGGGAACAACTCTATTTCAAAGCCCTAAAATTAAAGAAGGGTTAACCGACAAAACAATGCTACATCAAGGATGCCAATGTGTCATACACAGGGTGGAAAATGTTTCAAAATTGGTTTGGAAACAAAAATTGTGGAGTTCCCATCTGCAACACCTAGAGATTGGATATGGGGAAGTTAGTGGTTCCCAATGTACACATGGATGTGGATTTACTAAAGGATATAGCTATACGGTACGATCTTGTCCCAAGAGTGGTTAGGGCATATGATGGCATTGAAATGGTGAAGATAACCAGAGAAGAGATTGCAGAAATCTTCAAGTTACATGAATGGAGTCAAGATATGATTCCCATCGACCTTAGAGCTTTCAAAGCAGAGTATGAGAAAACAAAGGTTATGTTTAGGTTAACAATGCTTCTCGTGCATAATGCAAGTACATGTGTTGGGAAATCAAGGAAACAAGTAACAATTGGTAAGGATGAAAAGGAGCCATTCCCCATGAAGTGCTTTGCAAATTACTTCATAAAAATAGTTTTCTCCCTATTTCAAATTCTTGGTTTCGATCCACCATCCACCATGCCAATAGGTTACATGTATATGGAGGCACACCTTCAACACCCAGCCTATAATGTAGTGTATGATTATGCCACTTATCTAGCATAAAACATGCATCAAAGTTTGTATGCACTTAAGGAGGGAAAGGATTAGGTGAGGTTCTGGTGGTATTCTCTCCTGATGCACAAAAGAATTTTGGTGAAGACATGACACTAAAGAAGGTAGAGGAGGAACTACTAGTTGAGTGTTGAACTTAGATTCTAAATAAGGATGATTTGAAGTATGATTATTTTGTCTTCCAAAATGTTTTTTCCTCCAAGTTGAGAAGGTTTTTGATTTACAATCCCCCAAGGATTTCAAAGGAGAAACATGATTTTTTAAGGCCCTTGGAAATCAGGTCTAATTTTAAATTGACTCATAATTGGGGGAAATAATTTCATACCCCAATACAACAATCTTCAGAGTCTATGGCACAAATGTGAACCCACATGCATTACCAAGAGATGTTCCATTAAGGATTGGATTCATTGAAGTTATGAGGCAATTGGGGGCATCATAAATGGTGCATCTACCTGGGCAACAAAAGAAAGGATCATTCTTTCTTGAGTGGACTGTGTTTTCTAGTTTTGTGATGGCAAAGGGAGGATGGAAAGACCTAGGGCAGGTTCTTGCACCTTACAGACTAAAAACTATGTGCCCTATTGGAAACAAGCAACACTAAGAGGGGGGGTGAATCAGTGTTATGCAAAAATTAAATTTATTATTCTGATCTTTAATCCACTTAGAACATTCAACCAAAAGTAATATGTAGAAACATAAAGCAAACAACCACAACACCATAACACAAGGATTTTATGTGGAAACCCTATTAGGGGAAAAACCACGGTGGATGGACAATCCACAATATGTTCTATGTATACCCAAAAGAAAGATTACAAAATGGGAATGCACTTGCATTCAAGCACACTGCTCAAGATAAGAAGGCTCATTGCCTTACAAAGATTTGGATTAGATCCAAAAGAATGGTGAAAGAAAGCATCTACTTGATTATAGTTCAGTTAAGGCAGACATCAATCTTTTTGTCCTTTTTATTAATACAAAGCTTCTGCTCTACTCATAGAAACAACTACAAAATCTTCATGCAGAATTAAATTATTGCATAAAATGCAAGCCAACATATACGAATTACATATTACATCGACACACCACACATATATATCAAAATGATATAAGAGATCCTAAATATATATCCATGACTAGCAATTTAATCGCAATAAGTTTACTTCAAATAAAACTTGAAAATATTAGCAATTGTTGGCTCAAATCATAAGAGTTATGCAATGCACACCACAACAGTCAACTACAACTTATCTCAGAACCAAAACAAGATGAGAAAACACAAAAATATTCAAATAAACATTTCCTTAATATCCACAACACATTACAAAATGGGTATTTAAAATCTTGATAAACCACTTCAATACATTTTGACTCAAAATCGAATAAAAGTTCGTAAATTACTGCAGTGTTTAGTGAAATTTTAAATCAATTTTTGAAATTTAAGAGCATCAATTTCAACCCGTTGTGATGTTAGATTCGAGGTACTGGCGTTTCAAAGTTAAATAATCAGCAATGTTCAGAAGACTGTCGAAATGATGCTGGGTTAGAATTTCAACGTTTCAAAGTTTGTCGAAAAATCAACGAAATAATTCCAATGAAAGTTTGTCGAAATTTTGACAAACTTTTGTTAGATTTTGAGTCAAAATTTATCAGTGAACAAAGAAGTATCAACTGGATCTCCAAACTCACACAAGACTTACTACAAGGCACTAATATTTCCAAGCAACATTTTAGATGTACTGAAAAACCTCCCATGAGGTCCACAACTCAAAATAACAACTGGAAATCTGTAAGTGAATCGATGATCACAAAACTATCGAATCGAATGTCATCAATCTGACTGTCGATATAAGCAAATGATGTTATGTGGATCTATCACCGACTAGGGTTGCCATCAATGACAACACCTAAAAGTATTCACAATGTTTCTTGCCAGCAATCTCCCCCTTTGGCATTGATGGCAACACTTAGTGAAAAATGACTAAGTGTTGGATCAAAACCAACATGAGTTACATTGTCATAAAAAGAAACTTCAATCTTGGGAAATCAAGATGACTATACATTTTTCACTATACACTTCTCCCCCTTTGACATCAATGGCAAAAACTAGGGAAACTGAAACAAAATTCCAAAACTGTACATGCATGAACTTGTGACTTACAAAAGTTTGAAAATATCTACAAAATTTTGCTTCAGCACTCTTAAATTGTCATCACAAACTTTTTTGTGAGTTTCCAAAACTGTTATGTGACCACACATTAAATAGGATTGAGCTTCTGCAGTTTCAAGACTCTCTGGGTCACTTTTGCCTCTGACAACAGCTTCCCTCGAGCACTACCCATTAATCCTCCATCTTGGATAATTTTTCCCAGTTCACGCCTCTCCAACTAATTATCCATTTCGTGCTAAACATCTTATTTTGTCAAGTAGGATTGTTACTTGACCTTCTTGTTGAACCACATCACCAACTAAAGGATCAAAAGTAGCAGAAATGGTAGCTAATTTATTTTCCAAATCCTTCACCTTTTTCTCATTACCTTCAGTAAACTTGGACAAAGATAAAAAGGACTTGTAGGATTTTCTAGCTTCAGATACAAAACCTTGAGTGTTCTTCATGCAAGTAGCTAACAGAATCTTATCCTTTGCAATCACTACCTTCAACTGACTAAGTCTTTTTCTATTAAACTCCTTTTTCACTTTATCCTCAATAGATTTCTGAAGAGACTCAAATTGAGTACTTACAGCATTTATGAGCTTCTTTAGCTCATCGGAAGAGGAACTTGAAGGATCCATGACATAAGTAGGCATTAATTTCTACAAAACTCCAGATGCAAGATTCAACAATTCACTATCCTTTATTTGAGACTTCAGAATCTTCTCACCGGCCTTAGCTTGAGAAATTGATGCAACCTTCATCATCTGAATTGGGGACAGATTAGATAGATTGATTGAACTTTCATCCAATTCAGGATCAAAATCTTCCTGTTGCTCCATTAGAGATCTCTTCACTACCTTGGCAGTGTCTCTTGCCTCCATTTTGATTTCCTAAACTTTTTCACCTTCAGCCTTGGGTTGTTCTGAGACTGCTTCCAATTTGACTTTGAGTGCCTCAACCTTTTCATTTTGCACCACCTTTCCTTAGCTAATACCACCTTAGGGACTTTAATTTCCATAGGTGTCTCTATATTTTCCACATTAGGAGAAATCAGAACATCCTCAACTTCTGGAGGATCAGATATATTCATTTTCTCCTCATTCACATTCTCTTCTTCATTTACATTTACCTCCTCTTTCACTACCTCATTTTCCATAACATTTTTAGTATTAATTTCCTCATTGTTAATCTTATTCTTTGATAGAAACTCTTTCAGAATTTCCTTAGTTTCACCAACAACAGCATCAATTTCACCAATCATGAGTTTATTCACCCTTGTCTTGCTCTTAAATTCCTTTTTAACTTTTTCAAGGAGTGAATCCATCTCTTCAATTTACATTTCTGGACACAAATCTGCAAGAACTCTCTTCCTCAGATTCTCTTTTCTTGTTCTAGCACTTAACCTTCTCGACTCCAAAGTATCATACAAATTCTTGGGTAGGCCAGACATAATCTCAACAAGAACTTTATTGAAAATATTCATATGTTCTATTGTAGCTTCTTCTAGAATTCTTTGACCAGATTCATCAAAAGTTTCATACAATTCATAGAGGGGCTTGATATTACCGTCATTGACAATTGCATTCACAATTTTATCAACAAACATACGAGGTTTATCAACTTTAGCCTTCTTTTCCTTTTCTTCTTTGCTGGAAGATTTTCTTTTGTTTAACTCGACAGCCTGAGTTCCAATAGCTCTTACTTCTTTCAAAACTTCTTCTAATTGTGTTTCCTCATCTTCTGAAATAGGCTTATATGTTCTTGTACTTTTATTCTTCTTCCTTTTACTGGAAGGCTTGTCTTGAGCTGGCTTGGCTACAGGGGAACTCCTTGTAGATCTAGTGCAAGTAGAGGATGCACTAGGACTAGCAGACTCTGTTTTTGTTTTCACTTCTGTTGATTATGCCTCTTCTCTCCTCCTTCTTGCTTCTCTCAAGGATTCTATAGGTAAGCTCCATCCTTTCTCGCAGAAAACTTATGTTTCTTTTCTAACTTTCCTAACTATCGCCGGTTTTCTCAATTCCTCATGAACTTGCATACTTTTCTCTGCATATGTTCTGAACCTCTCTTCTCCTAGATCCAAAGGTGAATTCAGCATGTGTTTTGCATACATGCTTTTAAGAACATTTCTTCTACTGCACTCCTATAGGCATTATCCAAATTATTTCTTGGGATTAGCAGCCTATATGGCATCAATAATATCCACCATTAAGTAGATAGTATCTTTGTATTGTTCAACAATTGAAGTGGGAATTCTTTTCCTGGCATGCATCATATCCTAGAAATTTTTGAAGTAACCCCACAGAGTAGTGTTCCTAACCTGACGGTCACCCATTCCAAACAACTTGTTCCTTATCTGAACAGCTACAGGCTCATTATTTTTCCAATGCCCGGAACTTCATTCATGAAATAGAAAAATAAGCACAATAGAATATTACCATATTTGAAAGTATTCTTCTTGTCTTTCTTGATTTTGCTCAAATTCTCAATCAA
>VDFB02000934.1:0-27755 GCA_007258455.2 Sequoia sempervirens | reverse complement strand
TGCATGCTTTAAGGACTTAAAAAAATTTCAAACTCAACATGTAGGAGCACTAAAACTTAGCGCTCCTACACTTTTTCCAATCTTTTTAACTCCCAATAGTTGGAAGCTAACGAAGATGCTCGTTTCAAAGATTTTTGAAAGACAGATGAGGTAGAACATTCAAATGGATTGTTTGAGATTTTGGAATGCACTTCGAGGTTGATTGAAATTCACCTCATTTTGCATGCTTGAACATCACAAACCTATGAAACAGACAAGTTTTGTAAGGGGGTTATCCATGAATCGAGCATTGCTAGATTCTACAATAATAATTGGCTCCAAATGTGGATCTTCCTTCAATCATTCTCATAAAGGATTGAAGGGAGAAGAACTCCAAAATTCAAGTGCCTTTATCCATCCATTAGGCAACAGAGTTGAGGATGACTGACACAAAGAAAATCTACGAAAAAAAGACACAAACTTATGCAAATACACTTATTGAAAAGGTAAAAACCTACCTAATTAAAACTAGCCATCAATGAAACCTTCTCAAATAGAACGGTTCACAGATTCAACAAAATAGTTTCCTTTCTTCAACAGCTTGCAATGCCTTCCATGATCATTAGTAGCTACATGTAGATGAAATTGAGGCATTGCTTCTTGAAAGAGATAAACAAGTTCAGCTACCTCTGAAAATATATCAGATATACTATTGCTCCAAAATGAATCATTGAATTTAGACTGCCCCTGCACATCTACAGATACATCTTTAGTTGCATCCTCAAGTTTATCTTCACACTTAGGTGCAAGTAGAACCCTTTTTTTTCCCATTGGACTCCAATCAAGCAAGATGTCTTATGGGACATTCCCTCGATCAGCCAAAGATTGAATGCTTCCTACCAGTTGCTACTTGAACAACTAATCCATCAACCATGGCAACCTCATGCTAATCAAAATGATCTCCTTCATGTGATTCAGATGAAGATATGATTGCACTGCATACCTCAATATGATGTTCACCATCTTCAAACTTGGGAAAATATGAATTATTTATAAGAAGGTCCTCATCATGCCTTTGTGAAATTCTTTTATGCAACATGCATTCAAGTTCATAACCTTGAAACACAGATGCATTCTTTTCAACTTGACTGATACCTTCACACATGTCCATCTTTTCAAATCTCAAGACAAGATTGTCTTCATTCACTTGAACTTTAGAAAAATGATTTTTATCCTTTTTCTTTTCATCAATGGCTTTCTGAGATTCCATAAACTAGATTGGGAGTCACTAGCTATGTCTACTTCCTTTTTCTCGAAAGAGAATAGTGAGATCACTTGGATTGGAATCAGGAGGCTTCACTACTACTTTTACTAATGGTGTCTCAAGAGCAAGCCTCTTTAGAGGTGAAGATAACTTGTGTTGATTCCCAACAACAAAATTGTGAGTAGCATTTGAAAGTGACCTCCTTGGTATTTCCCTTTGCACCATAGGATCCGTCCTTGTGATGGAAGAAAATAACTCCAATGAAGGGCTTTCTTCAAACTCATTTGATTCAATTTTTATTTGCCCAACAAGAATGAGATCATCTTCAATTTCTGTCGCCAAGGTCTGCACAACTGCAAGAGTAGCTGGGGCTGCTCTTCTCAATAGGAAACCAACCTCACGAACTTGAGCATTTACAAAGAAACATTTAGAATTCTCAGTTGTAGGTTGAGCAACAGTTGGAATTCTTCGTGTCAACTTATTGAAGTGAGTAATGAACTCACACATAGGCATGTGAGATTCCTTCTTCAACTGGGTGAGCTGAGCCAACAAAGCATGAGTGTCTTCAAGAGGTTTGAACCTTCCTTCAAACTTGACTATGAGAGTTGCCCAATTTGTGATGGTACTTGGTGCTAGATGATAAAACCAATCTACAATGACACCTTGGAGAGTCTCCACAAACAACCTTACAAATACATCTTTGTATTCAACACCATGAACTCCACAAGCAATGTAGAAAGTAGCAATGTGCTCGTCAAGATGTTGTCCATCAACAAGGAACTTCGGAAAGTTCTTTCGTGAGCCTTCAAGAAGAGCATGTATGGGTAGAGCTAGACTCAACAGACCAAAAGCATTTCCCCAAGGACCTTGAGCATCCATTTACATGTCCTTGGTGAAAGCTTGAAAAACTTACAAGAAAATAAATTACAATGAAAAAGGACATGAGTATACTTCAAACGAAAGCATGAGGCTTTTGAATGTGTAAGGTGTCCCCAACGGAGTCCCCAAAAAACTATTGGGTGAAAATTATATAATCCCTTTTTAATAGATTACACAACCTTGATTTCAACCACAGTTGTGTGAGATTTAATCTCTCCTCTCAGAAAGGGGAGGTGCCCTTCTTACTACTTTTAGAAATAAGTAAAACTAAGTATTTACAACATGTACACTACAATTAATGGATTTGGGGTGTGTCACATTCATCCTTCTCTCTTTCTTCAAAGAAGATGTTTTACCATGCTCCACAGTTGGTAGTTTTGATTCTATACAACTTCGAACTAAGAACAAAGCAGTAATTCCAATGCCTCTATCATGGTAAAGAAAAGTGTAGAGATACCAGGTATGATAATAATAAACAAATAAAAGAAAGAAAGAAAAGCTCACAGAGGCACAAAGTCATTTCATAGCTTTTCACTGATGGATCTATGAGAGATATAACGTTTGTCGTATTAGAATCATAGCCTTCTAGATATAGTAATTCCACAAAGAACATGAATAATTACAAGCACAAAGTCTCGTAGATCATTCAACAATAGTATTCAAACATAAACATAAATTTGAATAAAGAGTGTAACACAAAGTCTACACAGATTTATCCAAAGCCCTTAGATCTCACACACTAATTACCACCAATCTTAATCAAATCCAAAAGATGATTGATCCAACGCAAAGTCTAGTATGCAACTTCCTTCTTTATTGATTAGATCCAGATTCACAAAGTTGAACACAAAGTTTCATACATTTGTTACAAAATACTAAAAGGTCCCAATTACAATAGAAATCCCTCTTATTTATAAAAGAGAGGGAAGATAAAATCTAGGAAATTGGTTGAGTAAAATTAGGCAAGTTAGGTGAGCTTATTTAGGAAAATCTCACCTAACTTTGACTAAGTCAAACTGTAATCCATCTTTGTGAGAAAACATCTCATATTTTACAAGATGCATAAAGGGAAGCATCAAAATGTTCAACACTGGCGATCAAGAATCTTCGTGGTTCCTTGCTTTGGGTGCAAAAGTCTTCATACTTCTTCCTAGTCTCCTGTATGAACGCATCATCTGGGTCAACTGTGTAATCTACAAGGGTGTGAACTCTTGTGATCGACCTTTTGGCAGATCAATGGATTTTCTTACACTTGTGAATATAGTCTTGAGATAATCAAGAGTTAGATGTATATCACAACTGATATGAATTGAGGTTTTTGAAAAGTTTGCATCTTCAACTTGTTGTGTGACAACTTCTTTGTGGATCTCAGAAAGTTCACTGGATCAAAAGATGTCACTTTCAGGGTCACTTAATGAAATCTAGAGACAAACTGCAAGGATGGTGAATCAATAGGCATTAGCAAAAAATGTAGCATTGGGAAGTGTGAATTGAGCAAACATGAAATGAGTGATTAGGCACGGAAAACATAGCAAGAGCAAAGAAACAGTGTTCAAAGTAAAGACAGAGTGATTTTAAAATTTTTAAGAGAAAAACTGCCAAATGTGTAAGAGTATTGAAAATCAACGCTCCTACACTTAGAGAGATGATTTCATATGTAATGATGCTAAAAAGTAGCACTTTTACATGTGACTTGAGTTTTGAGATGTAGAAGTGCTAAAAAACCCCACCCCTACATGTGCCAGAAATGACTAAGGCATGAAATATGTAAGAGCGCTAAAAATCAGCACTTGTGCACAAAACACTGACTTTGACAAAAATGCACACTTGTGCACAAAAGACTGAATTTAAACAAAAGTGCACAAGTGTTGATTTTTAGCGCTTGTGCACAAAAGACTAAATTTGAACAAAAATGCACAAGCGTCAATTTTTAGCACTTGTGCACTTAAGACTGACTTTAACAAAAATGCACAAGTGTTGATTTTTAGCGCTTGTGCACAAAAGACTGAATTTGAACAAAAATGCACAAGTGCTGATTTTTAATGCTTGTGCACTTTAAGGACTTAGAAAATTTTCAAACTCCCAAAGGCTAGAAGCTGACAAAGATGCTCATTTTAAAGCTCTTCAAAAGATGAACGGGGGAGGAAACTCAAACATATTGTTTGAGATTTTAGAACACACTTTGAGGTGGATTGAAATTTGCCTCATTTTGCATGCTTGAAGACCACGAACCTTTGAAACAGACAAGTCTTCAATTTTCAGTACATAACATGTTTTCAATCATTTGATGATGCTAGAGACATAGATAGTAATTGGTATATCTATGCTAAACTTGAATTAAAAAATCGATCTCCATACCCTCATACTCTCTCCTAGGAAAGAATAAAAATTAGATTCATCTTAGATCCCACACGAATAGTAGAGGGTTAAGTCATTGGTATGCTCCCCATGGTCTTGGGTTTGAGTTCGAGGTCCAGGTTTACCTAATACACATGGCTTGCAAGTTGTTGCATACATCCCCAAGGGATTATTCTTGGCCCAAGATGACATCCCTTTCTAACCCCAACTTGCCAAAATGTAAGACCAAGGTAAGGCGGGTTGGGTGTTGGGTTGGGTTGTAGGAATACCCCTTAGTCAATAAAAAAAAAAGTTCATTCTTTTTATTGTCTTTGACAAGGGTTTGGATTGGAATATTTTGATTAATTGCAAGCTAATTGAAAAAAAAATCATAATGAGATTTAGTGTATCGGTTGATTGATAGACCATCAATCCATTCACATTCAATAACATAGCATCATTTTCCTCTATAGTTTGGATCAAAGGTGACTTAGAAGAATTTCTATCCATGTGACTTAGCTCACCCCTTTCAAACCCACACTTGGTAGAATGTAATGCCAAGGTAAGGCAGGTTGGGTGTTGGGTTGGGTCATGGGGATACCCCTAAGTCAATAAAAAGAGAGAGAGAGAAGTCCATATTTTTTTATTTTCTTCAAAAGGGGTTTGGATTGGAATATTTCGATTAATTTGACGTTGTAATGTGATTTTAGTGTACCTATTGACTAATACAACAACAATCCATTCGTATTAAATAACATAGCATCCTTCTCTTTTTTCCTTTGGATCAAATGTGTCTTAGAAGAATTTCTATCCTCTTTCATGACATTTGCATAGTTACACTATTACAAAGGGGGAGATAGGTATATTATAAATCAACCCAAAAAACTCATCTCTATATTATTCTTTCTTTATTTTTATTTTTTAATTTTAATTATTTCTTTTTTGATATTTTTATTATTTTTGTATACATTTTGTCTTTTGAAATTCTCTCAAAAAATTTCCTTTGTTGTCTCACCATGTCCTTACCTCTTTCTCTCTAATTATTTCTTTTATTTTGCTCTTTTATTCATTATCTTTCAATTTTCATTCTATTTATTTTATATCTAGATCTATTTTCGTATTATCTTTCCTTGCATCTAATTTATTAATCCCATTCCTTCCCTTCATGTTTTATCTCTATCTTTCTCTTTCTCCTTCAATTTTCAATACATGACATGTTTTCAATCATTTGACGATGCTAGAGGCATAGATAGTAATTGGTTTATCTAGGCTAAAATTGAATTAAAAAACCAATCTCCATACCCTCATACTCTCTCCTAGGAAAGAATAGAAGTCAAATTCATCTTAGAGCCCACACGAATAGTAGAGGAGGGTTAAGTCATGGATATGCTTCCCGTGCTCTTTGGTTTGATTTCGAGGTTCGGGTTTACCTGAAGCACATGACCTGTAGGTTGTTGCATACATCCCTAGGGGACTATTCTCACCCCAGCATGAAATCCCTTCCTGACCCCAACTTGGAAAAATGTTTAAGACCAAGGTAAGGTGGGTTGGGTGTTGCGTTGGGTAGTAGGAATACCCCTTAGTCAATAAAAAAATAAAAAGAAGTAAATACTTTTTATCGTTTTTCAAAAGGGTTTGCATTGAAATATTTTGATTAAATGGAAGCTAATTGAGAAAAAAATCATAATGTGATTTTAGTGTATTTGTTGATTGATAGATCATCAATCCATTCACATTAAGTAATATAGCATCATTTTCCTTTGTCGTTTGGATCAAAATTGGCTTAGAAGAATTTTTATCCCTGTGACTTAGCTCACCCCTTTCCTACCCCAACTTGGCAAAATGTAAGACCAAGGTAAGGTAGGTTGGTTGTTGGGTTGGGTCGCAAGGATACCCCTAAGTCAATAAAAAAAGAAAAGAAATCCATATCTTTTAATTTTCTTTGAAAAAGGTTTGGATTGGAATATTTTTATTAATTGGAGGCTATAATGAGATTTTAGTGTACCTATTGACTAATAAAACAACAATCCATTTGTACTAAATAAAATAGAATCCTTCTCTTTTTCCCTTTGGATCAAATGTGTCCTAGAAGAATTTCTATCCTCTTTCATGACATTTGCATAACATTATAGAAAAAGGGAAGATAGGTGTATTATAAAATCAACCAAAAACTCATCTCTACATTATTCTTTCTTTATTTTTTATTTTTTAATTTAATTATTTATTTTTTGATATTTTTATCATTTTTGTCTACTTTTTGTCTTTTGACTTTCTCTCAAAACCTTTCCTTTGTTTCCTCACCATGTCCTTACCTCTTTCAGTCTAATTATTTCTTTTGTTTTGCTCTTTTATTCTTTATCTTTCACTTTTCATTCTATTTATTTTATATCTAGATCTATTTTCGTATTATCTTTCCTTGTATCTAATTTATTAATCCCATTCCTTGCCTTCATGTTTCTCCCTATCTTTCTCTTTCTACTTCAATTTTCCATACATAACATGTTTTCAATCATTTGACGATGCTAGAGACATAAATAGCAATTGGTTTATGTATGCTAAAATTGAATTAAAAAACTAATCTCCATACCCTCATGCTCTCTCCTAGGAAAGAACAGAAGTTAGATTCATCTTAGAGCCACACGAATAGTAGAGGAGGGTTAAGTTGTGGGTATGCTCCCCATGGTGTTGGGTTTGAGTTCGAGGTCCTAGTTTACCTTATGCACATGGATTGCAGGTTGTTGCATACATCCCTAGGGGACTATTCTCATGCTAGTGTTACCTGATTTTCACCTATGGGCTCAATCAGGGGGAATCATGTTTTAAATTCGGCACGTGGATTAAATGTGGCTCGCAGAAGGGTTGAGCCCAGCGTGCAGGTTTTCAATTTTCATTGGGAAGGTCTTCATCTAATGCATTTGAGAACTAATGGAGGCATTGTTTCATAGGGTTAAATCATACATCTGATGCTATTTCACAAGGAAGTCTGTTGGAAAGTATGCCGCAATCAGATTTGGCACAAAACTCCTCAGAGAATAAAGTCATTGAGACCAGCTGGATGTCTTGCCGACTGGCTGTTGTGTTATATCCATTTGAGATACCCAGGTCACCAAGACATTTCAGTCGCTATGAGTTTTATATATCTCTCCGCTTAGGAGGTCTCACCAACAGTGGTTCATAAGATTGTAGCATTGGGGAGACTCTGGGCCGAAAGGTTATGAGTTCGGCATAATGTCTTGCCGACTAGGGGGGGTCTCGCCGAAATGAAGGGGCGTCGGTGTGAGGTCTTGCTGACCGAAGGTGGTCTCCCCGAAATGGTCCAAGCTCACCAAAAGATGAAGGATTCGACATGATGTCTTGCTGACCCGATGAAGTCTCGCTGAAGGAAGTTGCACTTGGGGAAAGTCTGTGGCTTCGGCGTGATGTCTTGCCGATGACTGGTGGTCTCATCGAAAGGAGGTGCCATCTGTATGATGTCTCCCCGACTTGTTGTGATTTCACCGAAAGGGTATATGGATATCGGTAAGACTCCTGGCCGAGGGGTTTTCATTCGCTATGACATCTTGTCAACTAATGATGTCTCGCCGATAGTTTTATCTCTTCGGTGTGAGTAATGGAGGATCGCTGAGACCTTTGTCCGACCTATTTTTCTTGTTGATGGTCTAAATGGAATGATATCTACTGTTAGGTGCTTTCAATATGACCTCTTGCCGAAAGCGATAGTCTTGCTAATGGTTTTGGATATTGGTATGACTCTCGCAGCTAGATGTGAAGTCTTGCCAATGGTTCTAAGCTATGCCGATTGTTGTTGTGGAGTATAATCGCATCGGGGAGACACAGCTAGTGTCTCACCAACAAGTGATTCTATTTTAACAACTTTTGACCACCTGCAAGTCCTACGTGGTGTCTGTTCAACCAATCAGAGGTTGTTGAAGGCAAACCGTGGTAGTTTGACCGGTGTGAAGAAGATCAACAGACTGTATGCAGGATGGATCTACTCTATGATCAAAAGCAATGAATTGGTTCGATGTCCAATGGTGTCGTCTGTGAAGTGATCTAATAGGGGAGGTTGGATGCTGCTTCTCGAAGACGGTCAACTTGCAGAAGATCTTGAGCAGGAAAAAGGCAGAAAGGAAGAGGCCGCGAGTCACAATGACAGTTGTGATGTCTACTAGCAAAGGTCGATCGACATTTATGACAATGTTATAGACCATTCAAAGCGGCTCTGATGAGGCTCTCGAAGGTGGACACGGAGGCCAGAAGATAGTGTGATGGTTACAAAAGATCTAAAAAGCCATCCCTAGAGCGATCCTTCACCGACATGGACACGAGGGCGGCACATTGAATACAATTAACTTTATTCCAAAAGATCTGAGGGCCGATGTGTTAGGGAACCGACTCATTTTGTAAACCTTAGGGCAGAGGCCGAAACTTTTTAGTTTTGGTTGTATATATGGCATTTTTGCTCATTTTGTAGGGAGTTCTTATGCTTTTCTGAAGTTGTGACTTTTGCAGTCCTCTCTCAGATTAGCAAACTTTTGTAACTCATTTGGAGCATGATATATAGAATTTACCTTGGTTACCATTGATGGTTCAATTTTCCTTCTGGTTCTTGCAAAATATTGTGCATTTTCAGGTGATTGATCAAGCTACTTCGTGAAATCTTTCTATTTCCTTATAACTTTGTCTCATGTTAGCATGCCTTTCTTTGCAGAAGTGGTATGATGTAGGTTTCAAATTGTGTTTTACTGCATTGCACATGAACTTTTAATTTGTGAAAATTTGCTTTTCCTTCTTAAAAGTGTGTGCATGTTAAACCTGTTTGTGAAATACTTATGCATAATGTACAGAAACTTGTTGTACAGTCCCATATCCATCATCAGTATTCAAGTGTAACCTGAGTGTCTCATTGCTCTTGTCATTTTGGTGTATCACCATAGAATTTCATTTTCATTTTCATGCACTCCTCCCTTTACCTTACAAAATCAGTAGTTTAGGTGATACTGCTAGCATAGGAAGCCAGCCTTCTCCAGAGGTTCTTTTCCATTTTTAGGTGACCCACAACTTGGAAAAGTTCCCATGTTTCTCTGAAGTATCAAGTTCTGCAACTTGATAAGGGTGCAATTTCAGCAAATAAACCTAGCATGAAATCCCTTCCCAACCCCAACCTAGAAAAATGTAAGATCAAGGTAAGGCGGGTTTGGTGTTCGGCTAGGTTGTAGGAATACCCCTTAGTCAATAAAAAGAAAAAAGAAGCTCATACTTTTTATCGTCTTTGAAGAGGGTTTGGATTGGAATATTTTGATTAATTAGAAGCTAATTGACAAAAAAATTCATAATGTGATTTTAGTGTATCTGTTGATTGATAGACCATCAATCCATTCACATTAACATACCATCATTTTGCTCTACCGTTTGGATGAAAGGTGACTTAGAATAATTTCTATCTCTATGACTTAGCTCACCCCTTTCCTACCTCAACTTTGCAAAATATAAGACCAAGGTAAGGCAAGTTGGGTGTTGGGTTGGGTTGCAGGGATACCCCTAAATAAAAAAAATAGAGAGAATTCCATATCCCTTTATTTTCTTTGAAAGGGGCTTGCACTGGAATATTTTGATTAATTGGAGGTTGTAATGTGATTTTAGTGTACCTATTGACTAATACAACAACAATCCATTCGTATTAAATAACATAGCGTCCTTCTCTTTTGTCCTTTGGATCAAATGTGCCTTAGAAGAATTTCTATCCTCTTTCATGACATTTGCATAACACTATTACAAAGGGGAAGATATGTGTATTATAAAATCAACCCAAAACTCATCTCTATGTTATTCTTTCTTTATTTTTATTTTTTAATTTTAATTTATTTCTTTTTTGATATTTTTGCTTTTTTTGTCTACTTTTTATCTTTTGACTTTCTCTCAAAACCTTTCCTTTATTGTCTTACCATTTCCTTACCTCTTTCTCTCAAAACCTTTCCTTTATTGTCTCATCATGTCCTTACCTCTTTCTCTCTAATTATTTCTTTTATATTGCTAGATTTTGTTTTTTATCTTTCATTTTTCATTCTATTTATTTCATATCTAGATCTATTTTCCTATTATCTTTCCCTGTATCTAATTTATTAAGCTCATTCCTTCCCTTCATGTTTTCTCTCTATCTTTCTCTTTCTCCTTCAATTTTCAATACATAACATGTTTTCAATCATTTAATGATGATAGAGACATAGATAGTAATTGGTTTATCTATGCTAAAATTGAATTAAAAAATTGATCTCCATACCCTCATACTCTCTCCTAGGAAAGAATAGAAGTCGGATTTGTCTTAGAGCCCACACGAATAGTAGAGGAGGGTTAAGTTGTAGGTATGCTCCCCATGGTCTTGAGTTTTAGTTTGAGGTCCAGGTTTACCTGATGCACATGGCTTGTAGGTTGTTGCATACATCCCCAGGGGACTATTCTAGCCCCGGCATGACATTCCTTCCTGACCCCAACTTGGCAAAATGTAAGACAAAGGTAAGGTTGGTTGGGTGTTGGGCTAGGTCGTAGGAATACCCCTTAGTCAATAAAAAAGAAGAAGAAGCTCATACTTTTTATTGTCTTTGAAAAGGGTTTGGATTGGTATATTTTGATTAATTGGAAGCTAATTGACAAAAAAATATTAATGTGATTCTAGTGTATCTATTGATTGATAGACCAATCCATTTACATTAAGTAACGTAGCATCATTTTCCTTTATCGTTTGGATCAAAAGTGACTTAGAAGAATTTCTATCCTTGTGACTTAACTCACCCTTTTCCTACCCCAACTTGGCAGAATGTAAGACCAAGGTAAGGCAGGTTGGGTGTTGGGTTGGGTGATGGGGATACCCCTAATTCAATAACAACAAAAGAGAGAGTACATATGTTTTTATTTTCTTTGAAAGGGGTTTGGATTGGAATATTTTTATTAATTGGAAGTTGTAATGTGATTTTAGTGTACCTATTGACTTATACAACAACAATCCATTCATATTAAATAACATAACATCCTTCTCTTTTTCCCTTTAGATCAAATATGTCTTAGAAAAATTTCTATCCTTTTTCACGACATTTGCATAACACTATTACAAAAAGGAAGATAGGTGTATTATAAAATCAACCCAAAACTTATCTCTATGTTATTGATAAGGAAAAATAGGTTTTGAAGGGACCCCAAAACCCTTTACAAAAATGACAAGCTGCAAGAAAATCTAAGCAACTAAAACCAGAAGCCCAAAAAACTAAAATGCTGACAATAGATAAAACTAAAGAAACTTGTAAGCAACCCAATAGCAAAAAACATCAACACCCAGGTTGATCAAGCAAAAGAGTTAGCAACACCTACAACATCTTTTCCAAAATATTCACCGAGGCCATATTCTCCTTAATGAGCCCCTCATGCATCTCCACAACATCTTTGAGCTCATCAAATGAAATAGCAACCCTCTTGTTAGTCTTACTCCTCATCCTCAGACATGGTCTGGCCTCCACATCCTTTTCCAAAGTTGGAGCAAAATCCACATTTTTCTCCTCTAGATTCAAGCAATTAACATCTTCAATTGCTTTCTTAATTTCCCCCAACTCCAGAGATTTACATGTCCATTTCAAGGCTTTCTCGTTTAAAACGGAAAGACCCTTAGTTGTGGTTTCCAAGGAATTGTTGTTGATACTTACCACAATTTTCAAATCCTCCGATGGCTTACCAATTATGTCCTCAACACTAACCACTCTATCCTCTAAAACCTTATTTACCATCATTTCCAAAGAGGAAATCCTCTCCTCATGAGAAACCCCCAGGAGATCAGCATCAACAACTAATTTATCCAACATTACATTCATAGTTTTCACCTTACCTTTAATCGCCCATTCTGTCTAATTGCCTTGGATCATTACCACATAGATATCCTACCAATTTCTAACCTAGATATTAAGCTCCTTCAATTTTGAGAACAACCATTTCACTAGAGAAAACAAATTTTGTGTTCCATCCTCAGCCATCTTGCAGAATATACCCATATTGACCTCATCCCAATTGACAGGAGGCACATCATTTGGCTCCAAGTTATGACCAGGGGCATTTCTACGCTCCTCTTTCTGCTCCTCATCCTCTTCAACAAGGGAATCCTCAACCTCAACCACCTCAACCTTAATCTTCTCCTTGTCTAGCAAGTTATCCAAATCAGCCAACACTTCCAATCGCTCCATCTTCACAACCCTCTCTACATGAGAGGCAGGATGATCCAGATTAGGGTCAAAATCATGAGTGTGCTGGACCGTCTCAATCCCCTGAACCTCCATAGGAATGGACCTAGGCAGTAACTCACCCACACCAAGACTAATATCCTCAACAAGGGTACTCTTTAGAAATCCCACATCTTCAGGAACCTTGACACCAATTGCAGGGGAGCTCTCCACCACACCAACCTTCTGAGGACTAAAGTCCCCAACAAGGTGTAATGTCCCCTTCTCATCAGTGATCAGTATAGCCATTCATCAATCTATTCCGGAACCCGTAGACTGGAATGAGGTGAAAATTAGGGTTTCTTGGGCTTGGAATTCTGTGGCATTTCATATTATTTACTATTTTTAGTAAATGCTAATTGTGGCAGTATGCAATTGGTTGTCTTCAGTCATCACTTCAGTTGAGCATGTTATTTGTTGTTTCAATATTTTCCTCTCAAGCCTTAATTGATGAAATTTATTGATTAAAAGGCATAAGTGTTATATTTTTCAGTTGACCACCCCTTGGCCTAAGGATATAACTTGTAAGTTGTTTTAAAAAGGGGTCATGAAGGGTACGCCTTGTCATAAAGAGATATTAATATTTTATATTTTGAATTTATGCTTGGAGGAAAGTGGACGCCACTTTATGAGGAATTATATTTTTATGAAATTTCAAAAGTAAGAAGAATTCAAAAAGGTGTCTCTTGGCGTTCTGCTTGGAAGTTGATGAGTTTCTCAGTTTTTATAAAATGAAGACATTGCTCCAGCATTTGGTATCCATTGTTTACCTTACTGTTATGCTGTCAAAATGACTATGGACATTTTGCTGTTGCTTCGAGGATGCTACCTCCTAGCCCCTTCCCAATTTCGTGTTTGAAATACAACACCTAGTTGGAACATTGCTGCTTCTCACATCAGACTAGCAGATTGAGCATCAAAGATTGAAGAATTTTGGAGTATTCTACAGTTTTGATTTTCCTGGTTTTACTACCTGCTGTTTTCTGTTCATCACTTTTGGAGAGAATTGTTTCTTACTTGAGCAATCCAATTGTTGACTTGAGGCGCCTTCCTCAAAAAATCAGAATTTAATTTCAAGTTGTTGATTTTATCTTGTAAAATCGATTTTCTCAAGAGGCCGTACCATTTGGTGATGCATTGGAATCCGTGCTAAATAATTGGGAGCCTTTGGTCGTGGTTTCTGGACTTTGTCTTGGGCGTCTATCCTCTAGAGAGCATCTGCAATTGATTTCACATCATTCGGAGGTAAATTGGTCAACTTATGAGCATTTTCATGATTTCACAGTCTGCTGTTATAAATTTCCAGAACACTGATTTTTATATCAGATTGTTGCAATTTCCAGTTTTTGGCATATACTTCAGTATTTGAGTGTTATATCAATTGTAAAAGTTCATACTTATATCTAAGGTTCATTCCTTATCAATTGTACTTAGTAATTTGCAGAGTTTTATTTGTAAGGTTGAGATTAAGCATTACTAATCCAACCATTCTTTCATTTCTGCAATTTACTTTCTGTTATATCATTAAATTACCCCTGGATGGTTTACCGCCAGTGTGGACAATCTATTTGTAACACTCTTATACCCACTTCATAGTGGTGAATCCCCACAGCTCTGTGGATGCCCGCCGCAGCGGATGAATTGTGCTTAATTGTAATTTTTCCCCCCACTATTTGGTGGTAGCGAGGAAATGTTTTCTATGGCTGGTTATCCGCCTATCAGTTTATAATTTCAATTTTCTAGACTCCGTCATATGTTAGCACCTCGCCCTCAGTGGGATCTTGAGTGCACATTCTTGACGTTGAGTAGTTCTTCAATTCTAGTTCAGTTTCTTCAATTCAAGTTCAGTTTCAGTTTGAGGCTAACGCTAATCCAATCATCTATTGCTGGTTATGTTGTGTTACTTCTTCGAAAAAATTGGTTAGCATATTTCACAAGGGCACTCTTCACGACTTCCACAACTTTAGGAACCTCAACACCAATTGTAGGGGAGCTTTCCACCACACTACTCTTCCCAATACTCAAAGAGGGCTTCACACCTGAACCAAGAGTATCCACCTCTTTCACCAAATCAACCTTTCTCTTTGCAAAAGATTTATCTTTCCCGGGCCTTTAGATTTCCCCTTAGAAGTCTTCTTCCCAGAATGCACCATGGCTTCCCTCAATTTAACATTTGTCTCATAACCCTTTGTCCACTCTTTAGAATCATCAAACCCTTCCTCAGACACACCTTCATCCACAGACATTTCATCATTATCCGAGTCTTCTTCCTCGAAACTACCTTCCCATTCTACAACAAAGTCCCCTATTTCATAACTAGAATTCTTAACCCCCTTCTTGCCAGGGGTTTTAGGGGAAACAGGGATTAATTTGAGCTTATTCTTTCTTTATTTTTTATTTTTTAATTTTAATTATTTATTTTTTGATATTTTTATTGTTTTTTTCTATATTTTGTCTTTTGAATTTCTCTCAAAACCTTTCCTTTGTTGTCTCACCATGTCCTTACTTCTTTGTCTCTAATTATTTATTTTATTTTGCTCTTTTATTCTTTATCTTTCACTTTTTATTCTTTTTATTTTATATCTAGATATCTTTTCCTATTATCTTTTCTTCAATCTAATTTATTAAACCCATTCCTTCCCTTCATGTTTTCTTTCTATCTTTCTCTTTCTCTTCCAATTTTCAATACATAACATGTTTTAATTCATTTGATGATGCTAGAGGCATAGATAATAATTGGTTTATCTATTCTAAAATTGAATTTAAAAATTGATCTCCATACCCTCATACTCTCTCCTAGGAAAGAATAGAAGTTGAATTCGTCTTAGAGCCCACATGAATAGTAGAAGAGTGTTAAGTCATGGGTATGCTCCCCATGGTCTTGGGTTTGAATTTGAGGTCCAGGTATACCTAAAGCACATGGCTTGCAAGTTGTTGCATACATCCCCATGGGAATATTCTCACCCCAACATGACATCCCTTCCTGATGCCAACTTGGAAAAATGCAAGACCAAGGTAAGGGGGGTTAGGTGTTGGGCTGGATCATACGAATACCCCTTAGTCAATAAAAAAAATAAAAAAAGGTTCATACTTTTTATTGTCTTTGAAAACGGTTTTGATTGGAATAATTTGATTAATTGGAAGCTAACTGAGAAAAAAATCATAATATGATTTTAGTGTATCTATTGATTAATAGACCATCAATCCATTCACATTAAGTAACATAGCATCATTTTCCTCTGTCATTTGAATCAAAGGTGGCTTAGAATAATTTCTATCCCTGTGACTTAGCTCACCCCTTTCCTACCTCAACTTGGCAGAATGTAAGACCAAGGTGAAGCAGGCTGGGTATTGGGTTGGGTCACAGGGATACCCCTAACTAAATAAAAGAGAGAGAGAGAAGTCCATATCTTTTTATTTTCTTTGAAAGAGGCTTCAATTGGAATATTTTGATTAATTGGAGGCTATCATATGATTTCAATGTACCTATTGACTAATACAACAACAATCCATTCGTATTAAATAACATAGCATCCTTCTCTTTTTCCCTTTGGATCAAATGTGTGTTAGAAAAAATTCTATCCTCTTTCATGACATTTGCATAAAACTATTACAAAGGGGAAGATAGGTGTATTATAAAATCAACCCAAAACTTATCCCTATGTTATTATTTCTTTATTTTTATTTTTTAATTTTAATATTTCTTTTTTGATATTTTTATTGTTTTTTCTAATTTTTGTCTTTTGATTCTCTCAAAACCTCTCATTTGTTGTCTCACCATGTCCTTACCTCTTTCTCTCTAATTATTTCTTTTATTTTTCTTTTTTATTCTTTATCTTTCACTTTTCATTCTATTTATTTTATATCTAGATCTATTTTCCTATTATCTTTCCTTGTATCTAATTTATTAAGCCCATTCCTTCCCTTCATGTTTTCTCTCATTCTCGTTCTCCTTCAATTTCCAATACATAACATGTTTTCAATCATTTGATGATGCTAGAGACATAAATAGTAATTGATTTATCTATGCTAAAATTGAATTAAAAATCTGATCTCCATACCCTCATACTCTCTCCTAGGAAAGAATAGAAGTCAAATTCATCTTAGAGCCCACACAAATAGTAGAGGAGGGTTAAGTCATCAGTATGTTCCCCATGGTCTTTGGTTTGAGTTCAAGGTCTAGGTTTACCTAATGCACATGGCGTTCAAGTTGTTACATACATCCCCATGGGACTATGCTCACCCCAGCATGACATCCCTTCTTGACCCCAGCTTGGAAAAATGTAAGACCAAGGTAAGGTGGGTTGGGTGTTGGACTGGGTCATAGGAATAACCCATAGTCAATAAAAAAAAAATAATGTTCATACGTTTTATCACCTTTCAAAAGGGTTTAGATTGGAGTATTTTGATTAATTGGAAGCTAATTGACAAAAAAATCTTAATGTGATTTTAGTGTATCTGTTGTTTGATAGACCAACAATCCATTCACATTAAGTAACATAGCATCATCTTTCCTCTGTCATTTGGATCAAAGGTGGCATACAAGAATTTCTATCCTTGTGACTTAGCTCACCCCTTTCCTACCCCAACTTGGCAGAATGTAAGACCAAGGTAAGGCAAGTTGGGTGTTGGGTTGGGTTGTGGGGATATCCCCAAGTCAATACAAAAAAATAGAGAAAGAGAAGTCCATATCTTTTTTTTTTTTTGAAAGGGGTTTGGATTGGAATATTTTGATTAATTGGAGGATGTAATGTGATTTTAGTGTACCTATTGACTAATACAACAACAATCCATTTGTACTAAATAACATAGCATCCTTCTCTTTTTCCCTTTGGATCAAATGTGCCTTAGAAGAATTTCTATCCTCTTTCATGACATTTGCATAACACTATTACAAAGGGGAAGATAGTTGTATTACAAAATCAACCCAAAACTCATCTCTATGTTATTCTTTCTTTATTTTTATTATTTATTTTTTGAATTTTTTATTTTTTTTGCCTACTTTTTGTCTTTTGACTTTCTCTCAAAACCTTTCCTGTGTTGTCTCACCATGTCCTTACATCTTTCTCTCTAATTATTTCTTTTATTTTGTTCTTTTATTCTTTATTTTTCACTTTCATTATATTTATTGTATATCTAGATCTATTTTCCTATTATCTTTCCTTGTATCTAATTTATTGAGCCCATTCCTTCCTTTCATGTTTTCTCTCTATCTTTCTCTTTCTCCTTCAATTTTCAATACATAACATGTTTTCAATCATTTGACTATGCTAGAGACATAGATATTAATTGATTTATCTATGCTAAAATTGAATTAAAAAAATTGATCTCCATACCCTCATACTCTCTCCTAGGAAAGAATAAAAGTTAGATTTGTCTTAGAGCCGACATGAATTGTAGAGGAGGGTTGAGTCATGGGTATGCTCCCCAAGGTATTGTGTTTGAGTTCGAGGTCCGGGTTTACCTGATGCACATGGCTTGCAAGTTGTTGCATACATCCCCAAGGTACTATTCTCACCCCAGGATGACATCCCTTCCAAACCCAAACTTGGAAAAATGATAGACCTAGGTAAGGCGGGTTGGGTGTTGCACTAGGTTGTAGGGATACCCCCAAGTCAATAAAAAAAGAAAGAGAAGTTCATACTTTTTATCATCTTTAAAAATGGTTTGGATTGGAATATTTTGATTAATTGGAAGTCAATTTACAAAAAAACCATAATGTGATTTTAGTGTATCTATTGATTGATAGACCATCAATCCATTCACATTAAGTAACATAGCATTCTTCTCCTATGCCCTTTGAATTAAAGGTGACTTAGAAGAATTTTTATCCCTATGACTTAGTTCACCCCTTTCCAACCACAAATTGGCAAAATGTAAGACCAAGGTAAGGCAGATTTGGTGTTGGGTTGGGTCACGGGGATACCCCTAAGTCAACAAAAAAAAGAAGAGAGAATTCCATATCCTATTTTTTTTGTTTAAAGGGGGGTTTGGATTAGAATATTTTGATTAATTGGAGGTTGTAATGTGATTTTTGTGTACCTATTGACTAATACAACAACAACCATTCATATTAAATAACATAGCATTCTTCTATTTTTCTTTTTGGATCAAATGTGTCTTGAAAGAATTTCTATCCTCTTTCATGACATTTGCATAACACTATTACAAAGGGGAAGATAGGTGTATTATAAAATCAACCCAAAACTCATCTCTATGTTATTCTTTCGTTATTTTTATTTTTTAATTTTAATTATTGTTTTTTGATATTTTTATTGCTTTTGTCTACTTTTGGTCTTTTGACTTTTTCTCAAAACCTTTCCTTTGTTGTCTCACCATGTCCTTACCTCTTTCTCTCTAATTATCTTTTTTTTATTTTGTTTTTTATTCTTTATCTTTCACTTTTCATTCTATTTATTTTATATCTAGATCCAGTTTCATATTATCTTTCTTTGTATCTAGTTTATTTAGCCCATTCCTTCTCTTCATAGTTTCTCTCTTTCTCTTTCTCTTTCTCCTTCAATTTTCAATACATAACATGTTTTCAATCATTTGATGATGCTAGAGACAGATAGTAATTGGTTTATCTATGCTAAAATTAAATTAAAAAATTGATCTCCATACCCTCATACTCTCTCCTGAGAAGGAATAGAAGTTGGGTTCATCCTAGAGTCCACATGAATAACAGAGGAGGCTCGAATTGTGGGTATGCTCCGCATGGTCTTGGGTTTGAGTTCGAGGTCTGGGTTTACCTAATGCACATAGCTTGCAAGTTGTTGCGTACAACCCCAGAGGGCTAGTCTCACCCTAGCATGATATCCCTTCCCGACCCCAACTTGGAAAAATGTAAGACCAAGGTAAGACAGGTTGGGTGTTGGACTAGGTAGTAGGAATACCCCTAAATTATTTAAAAAAAAAAAAAGGTCATACTTTTTTATCATCTTTGAAAAGGGTTTGGTTTTGAATATTTTGATTAATTGGAAATCAATTTACAAAAAAATCATAATGGTATTTTAGTGTATTTATTGATTGATAGACCATCAATCCATTCACATTAACATAGTATCCTTCTTCTCCGCCCTTTGGATCAAAGGTGAATTAAAAGAATTTCTATCCTTGTGACCTAGCTCACCCCTTTCAGACCCCAACTTGGTAGAATGTAAAACCAAGGCAAGTTGGGTGTTGGGTTGGGTCGCAAGGAAACCCCCTGAGTCAACAAAAAAAAGAGAGAGAAGTCCATATCTTTTTTATTTTTATTGAAAGGGGTTTGGATTGGAATATTTTGATTAATTGGAGGTTGTTATGTGATTTTAGTGTATCTATTGACTAATACAACAACAATCCATTCATAATAAATAACATAGCATCCTTCTCTTTTGCCTTTTGGATCAAATTTTCCTTAGCAAAATTTCTTTCCTCTTTCATGACATTTGCATAACACTATTACAAAGGGGAAGATAGGTTTATTATAAAATCAACCCAAAACTCATCTCTATGTTATTCTTTCTTTATTTTTATTTTTTTATTTTAATTATTTCCTTTTTGATATTTTTATTGTTTTTCTGTACTTTTTGTCTTTTAATTTTTTCTCAAAACCTTTCCGTTGTTGTCTCATCATGTCCTTACCTCTTTATCTCTTATTATTTCTTTTATTTTGTTTTTTTACTCTTTATTTTTCACTTTTCATTCTATCTGTCTTATATCTAGATCTATTTTCCTATTATATTTCCTTGTATTTAATTTATTAAGCCCATTCCCTCCCTTCATGTTTTCTCTCTTTCTTTTTCTCCTTCAATTTTCAATACATAAAATGTTTTCAATCATTTTACAATGCTAGATACATAGATAGTAATTGGTTTATCTATGCCAAAATTGAATTAAAAAACCAATCTCCATACCCTCATTCTTTCTCTTAGGAAGTAATAGAAGACGGGTTCATCCTAGAGCCCACACGAGTAGAAAATGTAATGTCCTTAAAAAACCTAGTTTTGTCTTCTAATTCACTTATTTAGGGTTAGGGTTGGTCAATTTGATAACTCTAAGATGGGGTATTCTTGGCTATCCACCTACATCCACAAAATGAGCAAGATTCCCACATATACATATATTCATTAGCATTAATATCTAGGTATCCCAATACAAATATAATCATAAATGCAATCATTACTTGACACATGAGGAGTGGCATGGGTAGATCCTCCCGAAACCCTTTTGCTTACTCCAAAGGTTGTAAACTACAACCCTCCCTTCTCAATGACTTGTACCTGCTTTCTCTACTCGCATGGGTAGATCCACTTGAAGTCCTTTGCTAAGTTCAAGGGGTTGTAACCTACAACCTTCCCCTCTAGGTGGCTTGTACCTAAGCTTTCTCCACCCATGTCATCACCTCAAAAAACATATGACCTATTGGGGGAAGCCAATGGATCTTATAAGTTTCCTAGGCCTACCACCCCTCCATAGCTACAACAGATCTTAGGTGGGACCCTCACCCCTCCATGACCCAACCCATGCCTTGGGACTGGGCGAAACCTTAAGTGGACTTGCCACCCCTCCATGGCCCATCCCTGCCTTGGGTCTTGGGGGTAGACTTGAGTGGGGTTTTTAGGCACCACTTTTCTCAAGCCCTTCCTCCCTAGTAGGCTCACAAGCACTTAGAAGACAATCTTTGATCACACACAATATATTCACCTATTAATTCATGTCAATTTATCTCATAGATCACTATAAATATAATAATCACAATAAAGGAACTATAATTTAGTTACTAGATTAATGATAGCAATGATATTAAAGCACTTTAGTACTAGTAGTCAAAGTAAGCACATTTGTCATATATCCAAATCAAAGTTAATGAATAAACACATAGATATATTTGCAGCATAAGGAGATAACATATGAAAAAAAATAGTAGCATTTGAGGCAAGGCAAGGCATCTAGGTATAGATCATAATGGAGTTTACAATTATTCATGGAGACAAATAATAGTAGCAAGGTGAAGTACTTAAGCCATATTAGAATGGAACTTGTGATTATCTCAATCTTGAGTTTCTTTAGATTGGATTTGATGATTCAAATCAAGTTTGCAAACTGTGTGTTTATTGGTTCTCTGGATAAAGGAAATGCAGTAAGTTGATTGAGTTTAGACATTATTGATTACACAGGGGACAAAATCCATGAGGTCTACTCATTCATATATATGTGATTATTATTACAAATCAATTATCACAACATCTATCTGGATGTTAGATATCTAATGGCTAAGTGGGGAGATCCCTCACCTGATTAAGTGTGACTAGTCTCCTTGTAACCTCTATCGGATTATTTATTTTTTTATTTTTTGTTTATATCTCTGTTTGAATAATATACTAATTCTCTCAATCCTGATTTCAAAATCATATTATTTCATTCTAAAATCTGTTGGTTTGAATCACCATCTTATTTTTGAATGTCCCTCTTATAATGATCCACATCCCTTTTTATACCTTGCAAAATTCCCAAGGGGGTGACCATATCGAGAGGGACATCTCTCTTTGTTAATATCCTCTAAGCAATGTTTTTAGTATTCATGATTTATTAATCATTACTACCTCTTTCCAATCGCTGCCTTGCTACCTTCATTTGTTAATAGTCTGATTACATTTTCCTTAATTTGTCTTATTCACACCTCAACACTCCTTTGTCTTATTCATTGCCTTCTTTTGTTAATCTTAATTTGATCATTGTTGTTTAGTCATTTAATGGGAATCATTGTGCTTGGTTTATAGTCACTCTAATTGTTGTTGTTTATATATTTTATATATTATATGTTAATATATATATTATTTTTATATTAATGTTTCTTGTTTAAAATATGCATTATTATTATTTGTTTTACTTTTTATATTTATTATTACTAGTATCTTTTAGTATATATATATTATAATGATTATAATTACAATGATCTTTAAGTTGTCAATATTTATTTTGTATTTTCAATATTATAATATTATCTTATGGTAATGTATTTTATTTATTTTATTCATTTATTTTCATTTCAATGCATTACAATTTCGGGGACATGATAGCAGAGGAGGCTTAAGTTGTGGGTATGCATTACCATGGTCTTGAGTTTAAGTTCGAGGTTCGAGTTTACTTGATGCACATGACTTGTGGGTTGTTGCATACATCCCTAGGGGACTAGTCTAGCCCCAATATGACATCCCTTCCCAACCCCAACTTGGCAAAATGTAAAACCAAGGTAAAGTGGGTTGGGTGTTGAACTAGGTCATAGGAATACCCCTAAGTCAATAAAAAGGAAAGAGAAGTTCATATTTTTTATCGTCTTTGAAAAGGGTTTGGATTGGAATATTTTGACTAATTGGAAGTAAATTTACAAAATAATCATAATGTGATTTTAGTGTATTTGTTGATTGATAGACAATGAATCCATTCACATTAAGTAACATAGCATCATTCTCCTTTGCCCTTTGGATCAAAGGTGAGTTGGAAGAATTTTTGTCCTTGTGATCTAGCTCACCCCTTTCCGACCCCAACACAGTAGAATGTAAGACCAAGGTAAAACAGATTGGGTGTTGGGTTGGGTTGGGTTGTTGGGATACCCCTGAGTCAACAAAAAAACAGATAGAGAAATTTATATCTTCTTATTTTATTTGAAATGGGTTTGGATTTGAATACTTTTATTAATTGGAGGTCGTAATGTGATTTTAGTGTACCTATTGACTAATACAACAACAATCCATTCGTATCAAATAACATAGCATCCCTCTCTTTTTCCCTTTGGATCAAACATGCCTTAGAAGAATTTATATCCTCTTTCATGACATTTGCATAACACTATTACAAAGGGGATGATAGGTGTATTATAAAATCAACCCAAAACTCATCTTTATGTTATTCTTTCTTCATTTTTATTTTTTTAATTTTAATTTTTTCCTTTTTATATTTTTATTATTTTTGTCTACATTTTGTCTTTTGACTTTCTCTCAAAAGCTTTCCTTTGTTGTCTCACCATGTCCTTACCTCTTTTTCTCTAATTATTTCTCTTATTTTTCTTTTTTATTCTTTATCTTTCACTTTTCATTCTATTTAATTTATATCTAGATTTATTTTCCTATTATCTTTCCTTGTATTTAATTTATTAATCCCATTCCTTCCCTTCATGTTTTCTCTCTATCTCTCTCTTTCTCCTTCAATTTTCAATACATAACATGTTTTCAATCATTTGACGATGCTAGAGACATATATGGTAATTGGTTTATCTATGCTAAAATTGAATTAAAAAATCGATCTCCATACCCTCATACTCTCTCCTAGGAAGGAATAGAAGTAGGATTCATCCTAGAGCCCACATGATGAGCAGAGGAGGCTTAAGCCATGGGTATACTCCACATGGTCTTGGGTTTGAGTTCGAGGTTTGGGTTTGCCTGATGTACATGGCTTGCAAGTTGTTGCATACATCCCCAGAGGACTAGTCTTGCCCCAGGGTGGCATCCCTTCATGACCCCAACTTGGAAAAATGTAAGACCAAGGTAAGGTGGGTTGGGTGTTGGGCTAGGTCATAGGAATACCTCTGAGTCAATAAAAAAAGAAAGAGAAGTTCATACTTTTTATCATCTTTGAAAAGGGTTTGTATTGGAATATTTTGATTAATTGGAAGTCAATTTACAAAAAAATCATAATGTGAATTTAGTGTATATGTTGATTGATAGACCATCAATCCATTCACATTAACATAACATCTTTCTCTTCTGCCCTTTGGATCAATATTGATATAGAAGAATTTTTATCCCCATGACCTAGCTCACCTCTGATCGACCCCAACTTGGCAAAATGTAAGACCAAGGTAAGGTGGGTTGGGTCGCAAGGACACCCCTAAGTCAACAAAGAAAAAAGAAGAGAGAGAAGTCCATATCTTTTTATTTTCTTTGAAAGGGGTTTGGATTGAAATATTTTGATTAATTGGAGGTCATAATGTGATTTTAGTGTACCTATTGACTAATACAACAACAATCCATTCGTATTAAATAACAAAGCATCCTTCTCTTTTTCCTTTTGGATGAAATGTGCCTTAAAAGAATTTATATCCTCTTTCATGACATTTGCATAACACTATTAGAAAGGAGAAGATAGGTGTATTATAAAATCCACCCAAAACTCATCTCTATGTTATTCTTTCTTTATTTTTATTTTTTAATTTTAATTATTCTTTTTTGATATTTTTTAAATTTTTGTCTACTTTTTGTCTTTAGACTTTTTCTCAAAACCTTTCCTTTGTTATCTCACCATGTCTTTACCTCTGTCTCTCTGATTATTTCTTTTATTTTGAATTTTAACTCTTTATCTTTCACTTTTCATTCCATCTATTTTATATCTAGATCTATTTTCCTATTATCTTTACTTGTATCTAATTTATTAAGCCCATTCCTTCCCTTCACATTTTCTCTCTTTCTTTTTTCTCAATTTTCAAAACATGACATGTTTTCAATCATTTGACGATGCTAGAGGCATAGATAGTAATTGGTTTATCTTTGTTAAAATTGAATTAAAAAATTGATCTACATACCTGTTGATGCGGTTTTTGTGACCATACCAAACAGGCAGAACCAAATAGTTTTGGGGCTACTCCGTCCTCTCTTGATCAAAGTATTCCATGCGCTAAGATTGCGAGAAAGTTCGAATGTTCAACTCCAAGGTTCCTTTAGTGCGAATAGACCCAGTTTGGTTGATGTGTATTGCTGTATTCGTACGAGGGGACTTACACAATTGTCCAGATTTCTTGCAGTCAGCAGCTAATGTATGATATTGAAGGGGAATTCTTACGTGTATGATTTGGCAATGTGCTCTCTCTCCTAAAACTAATAAGAAAGTACGGAAAGTAAAAGGGGAAAGGGGGCCTAAAAAATTTATACTCTATTCTAAATGCAAGGTATGTGGGGCTTCGTCTCAATAAACTTCAACCGGATTTCACTTAGCCTCCGTCGGACAGCCTCAGCAAAATCGGTGCAATCTTCAAAGGGGATAGCGAAAGGTGTTCAAGTTATAGTTTAACATACGTACACCATCAGAACAACGCATATAAGTATGTAAGCCATAACCGAAGTTAAACACAAGATAATGTCTAGTTGACCACGCAAGGCAGACTTATCATCAACAAGCCGCTAGTGGTATGGAATAAAGTGAAGCTATCTCAATAAAACACCACACACCGAAGTAAGCTACTTGCATGAATCTAATCTACTTGGATACGAAAGGAAGAAGAAACCTTGCTAGCATTTCATGACAAGACGAATTTCATCATCAATGAAAAGATCTATTATCATAAAATGTGTTACACAACAATCTCCTCAAAAGTTTTCAAAGGGAAAACTTTCTTTCTTCTCCAAATTATGCAAAATGCTCTACAATACTACACTATCTAGCTCTCTCAATGTCTACTCTGATTCTAACTGATCTTCTAATATTCTGATTGTTTACAAATGAGGGGGACTCCCCCTTTTATAGCTAGCCAAGTCCCAAAGGACGGCTAGGGTTACAATCAATAGAGTGGCTAGAATCGTGCCACCTCAGCCCTAACCTAAAAAGCGCGAGGAATGGAATTGGTACGACATTAAATGAATCAAAGATTCCCACTCACTCCCAAAATAGCAAATGCAATACAAATGCTCCATACTTTCAGTCTTCTAGAATCCTCATCGATGGCGTGTTCCACATTTGGCCTTCTCTCGACGCCAGCTCAACAAATCTGCTAAATGCGGCCTCAACCTCATGAGCGAAATAAGTGAACACAATCCATTTGAAACTCTAACACATTATTTGAGTGCTCGTGCCTCGTACAAGATTTTCTCCAAGCAGCCAAGGAATCCTGCGTGTTCTGGATCAAAGTGGAGAATGTAGCAGTATTTTCAAAGTCATCCTGTACAAAGTTCTTAACATCTGCGAAGGGAACCAGCAAACCCCTCAAATTATCAAAACTTAGCCTAATACGGACTCGGCCCGCCCTAGCAAATATGGCCTCGAAGGTGTTGAACTCCATCTATGATATTGGCCATAGCCTTATGTATCTGGTGAATCGCTTTACAATGATTTGCATCGAAGAAGCCACGCCCTGTGATAGCCGAAGAGTACCACCGAGAGAAATCGTATCGGTCATTCGCCTGAATGACACCTCCATCAATCAGCAACTGCAGTGGCACATGCCTCAACACCTCAAGACGCTGGATCACCTTACTCTGATAGATGGAAGCATCGCTCCAAGCATGATCCACCGCATCCATCCGTGTCAAAATAGTAGAGGCCTGCTGAAAGGCAAAGGCAAGGTCTTCCATGAATTTCTCTGTCTCAGTACGAACTCCTGTGACCCATTTGTCTGCCTCCTGTGCCATCCTCCCCAATTCTACCAAGCCGCTGATCGACTCTCTAGGAATGTATCTTAACGGAGCTCTATCAACTGGTACATCTTCGAGGAAACGGAACAAGCTGGCGAACATATCAACTAGCACTAACGCCTTGTGTTCTCGCTTCAACTTCTTCTTATATTTTCCTTCTTTCTGAACACCCATCCTGAGGGCAAGGAAGGAGCATACACTCAACAACAATCATAGTATGCCCCAAGTCAAGAGTGGTGACCACATAGTTTTCAGGAGCTGCTTCATTCCGGTCACACTCGACTCGTGGGACAGCAACGTGAAGAGTACGAGAGCCATCCTCATCCGTGGAGATCTTCGAAAACTTTCTTGCCTTCTTCTTTGGTGGAGGAGCACTGATCCGGTTCAAAAACTCTTCCATCTCAACTGCTGGATCAACCTCCTCACTCGGGCTTCTTCGCATTCTATCCCTAAGCCAATCGGGCACCTCGTATAATATATCAAAGGGCTGCTGCTCCTGTGCCTCGACTTCTCTAACCTGTTCCACTTCTTCTTCATTCTGGCGAGGCTCATTGTCCTCGAGTGGCTGAGTGTCACCCGACACTATATCATCATCATCGCCATCATTCATGGCCGCCTCTATCTCCTGCTGAAACTGAGGGTCAGTAATAGTCC
>VDFB02000931.1:37267-52853 GCA_007258455.2 Sequoia sempervirens | reverse complement strand
TCATGTATGGTTTCACACATTCACACCAAATAGCAGTCCTTGATCACTCTGACTGTTACCACTTCATTCTTTCACCCGCACACTCTATTTTTTTTGCCTTCAATCATCCATTCAACTTCTCAAAAGTGTTTTCATATATATATCATATACATTTACATACGCCAATTAGGTCGGTCGAAACCCCATTTCAAATTAAAACTAACTTTGTCGGTATTAACCTCAAAACATATTCATCTTCGCTCCCAACACAAGTGTGTAGTAAATGATATCAGTCAACATGGACATAAGTGAGATCCATTTAGCATTCACAATGCATACTTAAACTCCTTAACATCAATTCATAATTAGGTCGGCTAGAGTTAGACGTAAAACATCAAAGACTTTAAATGTATATGCAATTAGCCAAATGTGTAACACCAATACTTGTTAACACATCGAATTCTTCTTTAGACAACATCAAATAACTTATCTTCAACTCCGCAAGGCAAAAAATTTAATCATGAGAAAATGTGGAATCTCCCACATCAATTCACTCTATAGAACTTTACTGTAATCCTCATGACAGAACATTGTTATTCATATATTTTGTATGCATTCGTATATCACCATAAAACTTCAAGGTGAGATGAATCTCTCAGTCACGAATCAATGTACAAAATCCTATAATGATATCTTTCATTATGATGGGATCCAGACCAAAAGAATGGATCAACAAAATGAAACACTGTTTACCAAACTTCTGCTAACTGTATCTTTCCAACCATATAACCAAGCCGACTGAAATCTTGCCAGTGGATGCAAATGATGTCGAGATATAACATATTATTAGCTTCTAAACGAATCTTACAAAATGAGATAAGCCAGACCAAAATATCAGATCAACGAAACTTTCAGTATTAGATAAATATAGCTTGAACTATTATTACCAGAGCATTTATTAGCATCAATAACAATCTTCCTCTTTGCAACATTGATGTAAATGTTGACATCAATGACAATCTTTCAATTTCCAACAGTCACATCCTCTTCCTATTGCTAGTTGGTCACTATGTATTTGTGAGTCAATCACTATGTACTTGAGTAAAATGGATCTATAAATCATGCACATTGTTAAGTAGGTCTTTGCTAGTGATGACAGTGGTGCTGTCATAATAGTGGTTTACACCCCTCGAGGAAACTAATGAATGGAAATCACATATTTTAGAAAAATATAATGGTTTAAGCCTTAAAAGTTCCATTTTGTTGATTCCATTTGAAGATGGTTTGATTGAACCACCTTAGATAAAAACCCTTGGATAGAACCCCACTAGTTTTAAACCATACCTATAAATTCATCTCCTTTACACCTATCAAAATGCTGATAAAAAATCACTTTTGATTTAGCTTTTGGGGGATCAAATGAATTCATTTAAAATTTATTTCAAATGATTATGGCATTCCTCAGAACAAGCTATCCAATGAATATAATTTTAATATGTTTTGGTTTTGTTATGTATTTGTTTTTTAAGTTTTATTAAACATAGGTTTTTCATCTAAAATGAATTTCTTTGTTCTTCACATGTGGAAAAATAGAAGATTATCAAAAAAAAAATTGAAAAATATGAGTGCACCAGATATTGAAGTCCTTGATCCAACAAAAAAATAAAATTAAATTTTGACATATACAAAAAGCTACGCCGCTATACAAATGCTACCATGTCCTAATTGTAATTCGCTTAATTTTAAAACTCTGATTAAGGAAAAATATTCAATAAAAACTATCTAAACTAAGTGGAAGCACTAGATATCAGAGTTTAAAATCTAAATTTGAAAGAGAATTAGAATTTTATCCTTCATAGAAAAAAAAAAAAAGTTATGCTATACGGTATAAAGGCCACTTTTAAAAAATGTTGTTTTCCTCAAAAAATCTATTATTTTGTGGGAGATGGAAAAGAAGCGCAATTTGATTCCAAAAATTTGAAAAAAATATTTTTAGAATCTACATACAAAATTTGATGAGACCTAGTTTGTACCCATCTTCAAATTCCTCACAATTTAGCAGCTATAGATGCCCTAATGTGAAGATTCAGCTTAAAAATAATAATTTCAATGTCCAAATTTCTAATAAAAATTGTAAACCACTTCATTATGGGATCAAATTCATTAATAGGTTTTTTGGGATTCATGTTTGTCATCTAGATGGCGATAGATTGAAAAAAAAATGTGGCATGAGATGTACCAATATTTTTCTTTGTAGTTGGATGTACTTAAGGGCTTATGTGTTAGTGAACTAGGTAAAGAGGGCAATGCTTATAATAAGATTGCAACCACTTCCATTTTTATAGTTAATTTTTATGTAAACATGTGATGCTTAAGTTATTCACATTGTGTACTTGTGTGGGTGTGAGCTATTCATACTTTGCATATGTGGTGTATGTTTAAGCTAGTCACTATTTGTATCTATGATATGTGTATGAGTTATTCATCATATGTATAGGCGACCTATTCTTGAGCTAACCCCTGGGTGTACCTACAAGGTGTATAAGAGCTAATCACTTATGTATGTGTGATGCAAGAGGGAACTAGCTACATTATTTATAGATGATATATGCATGATCCAATTGTTGTGTGAACATGAGATGTTGGAATGATATGGTTTGTATGTGGTTTTGTGTGTGTTCATACACTAATGATTGACATGGAACTAATATTTAATCGAAATGTGTTGGTTGTCATTCTATTGTAATTGGCTTAACTTGAAAGTTTAAGCTCAATGGATAGTTGTGGTTAAATGCAAGACTAAAGATCTTATATAAAAGGAGAGGATGAATTATCTTTATCATTGATTTACAATATATAGAACCTTTGATTCCCACAAGAGATACATAGACAAGGTCATCAAGAAGGAACCCTCGAGGTTTAAGTCTAGACCAAAGCTTACTACATTCTAATGTGAGTATATGAATGATGTAGAATTATTACCATGATTGTGGTTGAATAAATGTAAAGTTAACACTTCTAAATTATATAAAAGATATTTAATCAATTAAATTAATAATTATTAAAAAATAAAAATAAAAATAAAAATTGATAACAACCAAAACAACCACTACAAGATCAAAATAAGCCCACAACGAAGAGGAAAAGTGCAAGCTATCCAATTTTCTCAATTACAACTTAAAACCTTCAAATAATGTATTAAGAAAGATGTATTTATTTGTATTATTAAAGGTAATTCTCCTATAACATGCAATTCTCACGACGCATATGATACGTTTTGGTGGCCAGTAAGTAACATCAATACTAAATTCCATGTTTAAACATTCTCTTGGAATAACTTCCGTACAAACTTGTTTCCTCAGTCTAGCTACATTTTTATTCAGTGGGGGACTATGTTAACAGACAACTTCTGAGTGATCCAAAAAAGAAAGTGCACAGATCTGAAATCCATTTTAAAGTTGTGCATGATGAGTATAATCAGATGGGCTGGAGACTAAACTTCATCATGCCAACACTACAGTGAATCCCATCATGAATCCCACAAGCAAAATAATATGGCTTTTTCTCCTTCAGTACATATTTGAAACCCTCATCAACACCACTATTTTCATGAGCAAGACGCTGTGCTCCTTGGAAACTACACTTTTTAAATTTCTGGACTTGGTAGATCCTATGAACGTCATGGAAGATGCTGCCATTGGGACGGGCATATTGAAACACTGCAACAAAACAAAATCTGATTCAGAATGGCAACTATAGTTAAGCACAATATATTTTGTTAACATGCTGTTTTTGCACATATATAAAAAATACAGTTGTCAAGCGAATAGAATATTAGTTACCCAAAACATCATTGACATAAAATGGAGCAGATTTGAGAGCCCAGTCAGTATAATTGAACCCAAAATGCCATTTTTGATCTCCTCCTACCACCACAACTCTTGCATCTACAATTGTTATGGAATTAATATTGCAGAAGGAAATTAAAACCATCCACACAAGAGCAGCTTTAGTTTTCAAAGCTCCCATCCTGTTCAAATCTTCTTGTGTATATTTCAATGTAAGAGCAGAGAAGCAGATGGGTTAAAACAAATTACCAAAGCTATTATATAGGAGTTCTAACAAGGAATAATGTTATGTGCGCTTGTACCTACTCCACTAAGTAGTAAAATAATTTATGTCAATGCTGCACTATGCATATATCCTTATTTGTAACCCTTTCATAGTGTGAACTGGGAAACTTTTTTCTTCCATTTTCTCAGGCTTTTTTCAGTAGCCTGGACTTTCTTGGCAAGTTATGCGCCGCAGTATGATACCAAGGACTTATGTGTCAGTTAAAGTTTTGTTGAGCCTGTACTTGTTTAATATTTGCGTCCATTTGTATAGGAGGTGCAGGTCATTTTCAGCCTTCTTTCCACTTGAGTCCTTTGTAGGTGCAAAAGTTGTGATGTATGGAGTGTCAATTGGGAAAACACCATGTGTTCTTATAATATAAAGGTCATTTGGTTGAATTCTGATTGCCACTATTTAGCATTCTTTTGACATAAAGACCGGACAAAAATTGCTGGCCATTGAGATGGTTCTGGAACTTATTTGAGTTGGTCAAATTAGGTAGAACAGTTTAAAAAAATGTGTTTGAATTATTATTTTTATTCATTTTAAAAAAAATTAACAATGTTTATTACTATTAAATCATTAATATATAATTGATGAAACCTTTTACTTAAATTTATTTTAAGTTACATATTTCATATTCTTTAATCCAAAGAGGGATTAGGAGAGTTATCCATTTTATTATATATTTTTGCTGATAAAGAAATTATTTTTTAATGTTAGCATCATTTTTAGAAGTCTTTAATACTGGACGGATTTTCTTTAAGGAATAATCACTTTTATTTGTTAAGTCTCTCTAATAGTTTATTTTCTTGACAATTACTTTTTAATATTTTAAAAAAGAAATGTACTACAAGTCTTGTATAAGGCCGAGTTTCTCTAATGAGATGCACCTACAGTAGAGAATAATGAAGAATGAGAAAAAAATAATTATAACAGAAGAATTTCTGAAGTTGTTCTAATCTAGCTTAAGAGAGCCTAATGGAAAGAATAACCAAATGAAACAAATTAAATGTTTGAAAAAGAAATGCTTGATTTTAAAGCTACTGAACAGAAAAACTGCTGAAAAGATTAAAGTGCTGTTACTATAAAGCTATAATTGTATAAGATAACTCACACAGTCACTCAGATATAAATAAAAATATTAAAACATACAAAAAATATCACTTAAATATGAAAAGAGAAAACACAGAAAGAAATATAAAGCTACATATGAAATTTAACTAATTTTTGTTCATAATTATAAAGTTTGCAGTAATTTTGTTGTTTTTGTGAGGTATATATGATTTAAAGTGTTGGTTAGCCATTGTATTTTAATATGTTAATAATGTATTGGGTAATTGATAGCTAAATACTTTTAGAAAAAGTAATTGTTGAAATCAAAAGAATGAAGATCTTTTATAAGAATTTGGTAAATAAAATAATCAATTAAAATTTTTCATGACATATGTTCTGTGTTTCTTTTTTATTTTTATAGATATAAATTTCTATTTGTTTTGTTTGATTAATTTTGGATTCTATATTGATATCGAAACAAGTGTTTGCATAATAGAAAACATCACTTGAAATAACTGCTCACTATTAGTTTGATTGCTGATAAAAGGACGTGGTCTATTTTTCATTAAGGTCTCCGAACTTTAGCAAGACATTTCTGGACAAAATTGACATTAGCAGTTAGATTTATTCGAACCATATTTTTTTCATGACTTAGTAGTATTTGATAGGTCGTAAATTTTGTGTAAAATTCTGTAGTTAAAACAGGTTGGAAGAAAGAATGTTGTTCTTAATTTCAAGATTAATATGTTTTCACAGCCTGTTTGATCACTAAATTCACTTGAAGATAGAAAGTATATGCAATTCACTTGGTAAGTATAAATACTTTTTCCGCTGCTGCACCATTGATGCTGCTATTCCCATGGATCTTCTCGGTTACATTTTCTGCTGTTGCCTTTACTTATCTCCTCAGTTTGAAGATCGGCGGTAAATTTGTAAAATCCCCATTTCAGGCAGAACAATTTTTTATCTTTTTCAAACAATGCACAACTACCAACTTTAACAACCAAGCATTTCCATATAGATTAGAAGTGTTAATTCCAATAACTCAACATTCACCATGGTAACGACAATCAACCTCACACTTATATTCTTACACTCAAAGGTGTTAAGCTCGTACAACTAGGGTCATTCCTAGACCTACAACCTAAGCTACGAGGGTTCGTGATGACCCTGCCTATGTATCCCCTCGTGGGAAATCAGAGGCTTCGTAGTTCGCCCGACCATGACAGAGGGAGTTCAATCTCTCCTCTTGTATGAGATCTATTATCTTACCTTTAATCCATAACCATTAATTTAGTACATGTAAGCTATCAACATAGTTAATTATAATATAATGATAATAACTTGCCATCAAGTGTTGGGTCCATACCAGTCATTACCAAACGTTAGTGTACAAACATTCACAATATTCACAAGAGGTCATTCATACCATAATCTTAAAGATTATACACAATGGTTGTCATATGCATACCCCCATATACTCAAGTTGATTAGCTCATACACAGTACTAGTACAACAGTGATTGGATCATACACATATTACAAGTGCAACAATGACTGGATCATAGATAGATCACAAGTATAATAGTGACTGGATCATACACAGATAACAAGTATAACTGTGATTGGATCATACACAAATCACAAGTTTAATGGTGATTAGCTCATATGTACATCACAAGTACAACAATTATTAGCTCATTCACATATCACAATTACATTAGTGACTAGCTCCAACATATATCGCAAATACACAATGACAAGCTCCATCATAAATCAGATAAACATAGTAACAAACTCCACCATACATCACATAAACACAATAACAATGGCTGAATAACCATCACAATGGCTAACACATGTCCATAATACATCCCAGATACAAAGAATATCGGTGCATTGCACACTACACCGCAGGTCCTATCCTTTCCTGTAACGACCTATCCCTTGCGTAAAATTAATTTTTTTTCCAATTTTACCCAAACATATAAATGTAACAAGTAACAAAGGCAATACAATAAAATTTTTCCTTTCTTCATTGATAAATGTATACAAGTTACATTATATTTCTACATGAATTCCATTTTCATTGCAAATATAAATCAGAGTACAAAAGTAATACAATTACATACATAGTTCGAGAGCTTTTGAACAAATAGTAGTAAGACGGTCTAGGTTCCTTTCCTTTCAAATCTTGGTGCATCGGTCGCTTACTGTGGAGGAGAAACATCACTTGGGCGCTTTTCTGCCAACCACAGGCTTATAATGCGGTCCTCCGTACACCTATCATTCAATAGATGGCCCTCCCTTCGAAAGAAGAGATTGGTAGGGTATCCGTTAACGATTACCAACTGAGCATAGTGTTGTGTCCTGCCAAACTAGAACCTTGCTATTTCACAATCTCGAACTAGTATAGGATCACAATGAACTGACAGTGTAGTCTCAACTAACTCGCATCTATGTGGAAGTCATACATTTCACTACTTTGGCCAAAGTATTCTCATTCAATACTTCAAATGAAGGTCATCTGTCATAAACACTACTCAGGGCCAATTTGAATTAAGGCTATCTTACACTACGTGTAGGCTATGTCCTTCAATGGGTATTCAGTCACCCCAGACTACCTATAACAAACTATCTATTTAGAAACGAAACAGTCTACAAGTGTCTTATAACATAACTCCTAATCTAAAAATATTTATCCTACCTGAGTGCTTAGCTTGTCTCAGTTAACCTAATAACTTAAGCCTTAAGACTTTACTTGATTCTGCCTTCATTTCGATCCTAATAGATAATAACCAAATCATCGTATTCTCCTTATATGGAGATCATACAAAACATGCAATTTTCATTCTAAATGCATTTAAAACCCTTCCCTTATCTTTTCCACATAATTTTCCTTTTTATGCTAAACAATTAAACCTTTCCCTTAATTTCTTTTCACATAAATCCCCTTTTTACAAATTCCCTTTACACAAACTCCCTTTTATGTATAACTTGTAAATATTTTCCTTAATAGTTCTTTCCCCTTATAACTATATTTTTTTTAGGAATACTTATAGATAATGCATACCTAACAAACACAAGAAAATAGAAACCAACAAACAAATTAAAAGATGTAAAATGATGAAGTTCCATGCCTGTTTAAAAGCTTTTCCTTCCCAAATCGCACTTCTAGTCCCTCTTTCAATCAAGCTTCTAGAAATCAATGGCTTCTCACTATAACAGACTTCCAAATGATGATTTCTCACTCTAACTGAACTCTCTATGAATTAAACTCCACTCAAAATGAACTCACAAATGATTTCTCACTTAGCTATAATGGAACTAAACTCTGAATGTGGTAATTTGCTAGCAATATCTTCTGTCTTTTCACTCAGAAAAAAGAGTATGCATACAGAATTATGAAATAGATAAAGAAGGCTTAGAGAAATGTAAAACTTGGATTCAGCAAGAGGTGAAATACAAAATGGTAAGGCATTTATTTATAGAGCCTGAAATGCAACGTTTTCCACCATTACAGGCATGAGAAATGACAACACAATGCCCATAAAAGTTTAAAGAGAGACATGGCGGGTTTCTAACCCCTTACTCATCAAATATTGAAGTGATTCGACCTCAGATTGAGCCAGGAAAACAAGAAAAATTCAACTTAGCAAACAAAATTGCCACCTACAAGAAACTTACCAATAATGGCACCCATATGAAAATGATTCATCCTTCAATGAATTAGTCAAGAAAATACTATATACACCTCACCATTTACAGGTTGCGTCACCCTCGTTCCCAGCAATGGTTGAAATTTTCTTCCAGGCGACCTACGTTTCTTCCTCAAGCGCCATTTTTTTCACGGGAAAGCTCTTTCAAGGTTTAAGAGCAAATATTTTGCCTTTTTCAAAAGTTTATCAATCACTTTTAAAATGTTTCAATTTCCCATTGAAACTATATGATTAAAATTCTTCTAAGTGAAATAGCTCGATTCACTTTTATTTGGTGATGAAATTTATCATTTCTCTATAGTTTAATTCAAAAGATAATTTATTATTTCTCTATAGTTCCATTCTAATATTTACTCCAAGTAAAAATTTAATCTTTTAATTTTTCAAGTTTTAGAGTTTTAAAATATTTTAAACTATTTATATATATTATATATTATATATATTTTTTCTCATTACTCATGTAATGTATATATATATGTATATATTATCTTACAACTATATATATACATATATTTACCCATTATATAATATATATAAATATATATTTACATATCTATGTATATATCATTTAATATCCATACATAAATCGATATATACATATATACATACATATATATGTAAATTACACAATATTATTTATATCCACAGATAATACGTAGCATGTGTATGTATATGCATGTGTATAATCGTATATACCTCTGTATATATATATGTGTGTATGTATACCATGTCAACACATACATATGAGCATATCCATTTTCCAGTCATATGTATGTATCGATCTATTTATACATATGGATATGTGTACATAATGTACACATGTGTATACATACCCACTCAACCTATACACATATATCTACTCACGTTTTCCACACAATGATCATAGTATAGTAAGTCTGATAGACAAATAAACATCACTCACAAAGCACAAAGAAGTAAACAAGACTCCTAAAGCCCATGGATGACTTATCAAGACCAACTTAACTGACTTGGTTCCTCCAAACCTATAATGATGTGTGTGTATATGCTCAAGTGGTTCTCGTTACTGTTTACCCAACCAAGCTCTTCTCCCAAGTGATATTTCTCCTCTGCTTGGAGGAATGGTCTTCATACCTACGCATAATGACATGACAATGGAAGTCATATGTTCACAACAAAGCAGTATGCATAAAACATCTCAAAGGTTAGAATAAACATTATTCAACATCTTAGATGCAACATTCATCAAGAATAACATCTAACATTTAAATGAGACAATCGTTAAATGGTGACACATTCATTTTGATAACAAGAAACAACATGTTTTATTCATCACATTGATTCAGTCATTACAATCAATTGTCCTATGCAATAGTAGCTATACAATCGGGGTGTAACATTTCCATTGGTCTTCTGCACCATTGGAAAAATGGGAAGAGGATTTGGTGCATCCCATACTACACCATGGGTCCATCCTCCATCCCAAGGGTTTCCCCAAGCAGTGAACCTACCAAACCCGGTGGATTTTAACTTCAATCACCTATAGGCCACCGGTGACAAGTCTGTCCACCCAAGAAGAAGTAGCTCCTGACATATACCACCTTGTGACCTTAGTGATATTGTCAGCTATCTTCTTCACAATCCTGAGTAACACTTGGCATCGGTCACTTCCATGCTTATCAGTGACAGCTAGTGAACCTTCTTAATACACAGTTAGCCCCAAATTACTGTTACCCACACAGATAGGTCCCTACCCGTGCAAAAACTACGATTGTATCATAACCAGGGTAGCCTACTACCTTCACCTCCGTGAACTGGGTGAATGCTGACTAATCCCTAACAGTAGCCCAAAAATCGGTCATTGACATGGTCCAATGACTGTCTATCACTGCTCAAATATTCCAAAGGTTCACTCTTGGCCGGGTCATACATAACATGAGTCACAATCAACAAATATATGGGCCTATACATAAAGACCTCTAGATATGGAGTAAATTACACAAACACATAAGAGATACATGGAACCATCATGTGATGAACTTTACCCAACATTGATGGGATTTACCCAACATATACATATAATCAAATAACCATTATAAAGTAGTTAAATCCCTTACTTCACTTTGTTTAATAGAAGCCTATTATGTATTAAATATCAGTTATTAAATTCCCTTAACTTGATCATACCCATTCAATACCCATTTTAGCCTCAAACTGAAGTTTGCAGAGGAGGAAAGGTCAAACCATGTAGGAACAATCCCAACATGTGGGAGTTATCCCCCCTAAACCCTCCCCCTATGAACTTGATGTCACAGGGACATCCTTCACCAAAGGACCACCTACATCCCCACTTTTGAACTGATCAAAGTCACACGTAGTTCTCCTTACAAAGGCTCTCAAGGATACCTATGCACTGGTTCCCATGTCCAAAGTTTCATTAAAGATTCCCCTCAATTACTAACACTAAATTCACAATTTAGCAACCTATACAATAACACTCCCTTCTAAGAATATCAATGTCCTCAATCCACTCCACCCATCATTATTCATAACTGGCTTGAACATCCTCAAGGATTATTTTATCACATAGGGGCTAGGCTTATTAGTCAACGCAAAATGACCTTGTTCACACAACCCTGTACTTTCATTTGAAATTCACATAATAGATTCAACATAGGGGTTCCTATGCTCAAAGGGGTAAATAAATATATTTGTAGGACATCCAAAAGTATTTATAAGCTTGTTTTAAGGTTAATCAATGCTTGAATACCACTTAAGAAAGTTGGCAACACTATGTCCATTGGACCAATGTATGAAGTAAGCCCAATAATATTATTAATAATAATATTCTTGATCTTTTGATTTCCTTAACCCTATGGTGCAACCCCATATTCTTATAGAAGTCTAGTTAATACGCTAAATAGTTTATTCATAATGGCCAATCAGTCTAAACTTGACCTTAATGGTCATTAGTAAGGTTTCAAGAGATGTTACATAGGATTTATCTCATAACTCAATCTCAACCACATTGTCAAATTATCTTTAGTTGCCTTCCATTTGGTATACAGTTTATATTGTGATTCATTATAAGTATAATAATAATTTCAATATCAAGGTTAGTGTATATAAAAGATTGATGGACATCATGCTATCATATAAAACATTTACCATGGTATCAATGGATTATCAAAAGTACTGAGTTTCAATATTAAAGATATGTTTAATAAGGTAGGGTCATAGTGCCACTAAACAAAATCACCCTTGTTTATAGTATTATACAACCAAGTGTCAAGGCTCATATTAACGTGGTTCATATTATAAGGCTATCTTGCAACTAAGATTTGATCTAGGACTCTTTGCCACCTTGGTTCAGCTAAAGTCTCAACATAGAGATGTAATGAACTTAATATCTACTCGTAATTCCAATCACTTGGATATTCAAATAATTTAACCCCTTGGTTATAGTAAATTCCCGGTTTATGAACTTCTCATAATCCTAACATTTCAAGTTCTTGAGCACCATACTAATATTGGTTACCACTAGGTTTGATTCCCAATTACTTATAAAGAATGCTAATTTCATTTAAGATCATTAAAAAGTAATATTTAATTTATAATTATCCAACCTTTCATAAATAAGTGTAAATCACTTCTATTTAGTCTTTTTTTTTTTAAGTATGACATTAGGCAATTCCAAATTCATGCTTCAAGAGCTGCAAGAAAATATATAAGATTTTGAACATATTCAAGAGAGTTTGGATATAAATTCTTCTTCATTGAATTCTACTAAAAAGCTTGTAAATGTGGTAGTGATAGAAAATCTACTAGAAATCCTCTTTAGTCATGCTTTGCTACGAATTGCACCCTCTTCTTAAACTCTAGTTGAGTGCAAATAAATAAGAGGCTAGTTTTCATCTAATCCCATATTTCTAAGGTTTGTCTTTTGCAACTCATTAGGAACATACCCTACCCCGGGGAAATACTCAAGGCCACATTTCTTGGAGGCATTTTATCAAACAACTCATGTGCCTTCTTTTAAGGTTTCATAAATTGGACACAGTTCTAACCTATGTATAAGAGAAGAGGAATAGTCTTTTTTGTTTTTTATATCATTACTTGAATTGTAACTCAATTTCCCTTTACTGGTAGTATTTGTATGTGATTTATCATTTGAACATACTTTAACCATCCTAAATTGTTATTTTTAGCTGCAAGATTCTAGATATATATGAATTTAATTGTAATGTCCCCACTCTAGTCAGTTCCAATTGTTGATGGGTTAGCCTATTACTTGGACCCTCGTAGGCTAATATGTTTGGATAGAGGGTCTTAATGGCAGTTAATGGAGGTTATTGTCATTTCTATTTCTTCAGTTTAGTATTGGGTTTAGTTCCAGGCCTTTGCAAATAAGTGTTTGGCTTAGTTTGAGGGACTTACTATTTATAGTAAGTCAACTTGGTAGTGATGCTATTTTTAGTCAGGGCACTTGGACACATGGGGGTTATATAGTGATGACCCCAGCTTTAGATGACACGCCAAAATACTAAGTATTGAGGGAGATATTAATATTTAAGTGGTTAAGTTATATTTAATTAATAAAGGGGATATTATAAAGTTATATTTTAACTTTATAAAAGTGAGCCACTTAAATTTAATAAAGTGAGATTATAATAATTTTGCTAAATGGTACGCCCAAGTTGAGAAATTAATTAAAAGGGGTATCAAACATTAAAATACATTTTAAATGTATTAAAATGATCTCATGGGAAATCGTGCCTCTTGGAGAGAATATAAGAAGGAAAAGGGCAAGTCAACCTCATTCATTCATGAGCATTTGACATTGACTACTTTTGGCTTCTTTGAAGTTTGTTTCTGAGACAAGGGTTTCAACATATTACCACCATTGGAGAATGGAAATTCTTCAGTGTTTTGCAATCTTGAAGCTATGAAAGACCAGCTGAATCATTGCTTTAGAGAGGGCTTCATTTTGGAGTCCATTTGTGCTTGCAATAGATTTACTATTCAGTTATTTAGCAGCTTTCAATAAGGAAGGGGCATACTGGTTTGAGGCGCCTTCATTTAGCAGTTTTTGACACCAAATAAGTTGGTCGTACACTATTTATTGTTGGTCATACTTCTTCACAGGGCTACAGGCATATTTTGGTTGAGGCGTGTGAGCTGGAGGTTGAAATGCCTCCCTTTCCTGACATCTGGTTGCTTCATCATGGACGCCTAGCACTATCAGGTCATTTGATCTAGTTTCGAGTGTGGAGAAATCAGTATCTAGAGTTGGGCAATTTAATTTGTCAGTTTTCTATATTGCTTGGCTTGATCCAAAAGTTTCTTATTTAATTAAGCTGAGGACCTTCGGGTATGTTTGTTGAATAAGATTTGTAGCAATTGCCAGTTACGTAATATAAATTGTAGTTACTCCATAGTTACTTGTTTATTCAATTTTGTATTATTTCTTGCCTGGAAACTTCTTTATTATTTGTATAAAATCCTTCAAAACAAGCGAAAACGCAAAAACAATACCATTTTAGCATCAGAGGAAGAGTTAGAACTAGTAGGGTTCTTCACAGTGGTACCAGAGCTCTGATCTTGCCATCCTAGAGGGTTAGAAATTCTTATGCAGTTGCATCAGGTTGGACCTCACAGGTATTACTCATGCAGGAGATCTGGATTACAGAGAAACTCGTTTGAGGAGATGTCATTAGAAATACAGTTTGAGGAGACACCATTTGAAATCATGGGAGACATGGATGATCTTGAGCCGCCCAGAAACCATGGTAACAATGAGGATAGAGAAGCCAGAGACATTCTAAGGGGTCTTGTAGCTGGGTAGGAACAGGTGGCAAATGTGTTGCAACAACTTAGTACAACTGTTCAACATATGACCATTCCTAGGAGATTGAATTAGGACCAGGAGGAGGATGGTAGTGTTGATGGATCCCCACGGATGAGAGTAACACTAGCACACACCTATGATAGGCCTACACACCCTACATTTGTGAGAAATGAACCTGAAGAGGGGAACATGGATGAGGAGGAAGGTGACGTGGCCTTTGCAGATAATGTGTTGACACTACATGATGAGTGGGAAGCATTACCACATAGAGTTAAGGATCATCTTAACTTTGATAGGTTCATGAGTCAGAAAAGAGAGCACAACAGGAACATGATTGACAGGAGACCAAGGAATGAAAACAATGATCTTAGACATGCAACCAACAAGCTCACACTCTCCACTTTTCATGGCAGCGGTAGGGTTACAACCAGAGCTTGGGTTAGCAATTTGGACACTTTCTTGACCCTACATCCTATGGCAAAAGAAGATGCCATTAAGTTCACAACTTTGCATTTGGACGGGGTAGCCCATGACTAGTGGCACTATGGGATGGTTACCTTGCAGCATGACCATATCAATTCATATCAAGAGTTCACTAACAGGTTAGTTGAGCATTTTGAAAAAAGAGATCCAGAGTTTTACTTCAGATATCTAGCTTAGCTAAAACAAATGGGCAGTTTGGAATCTTACATTGGTGAATTTCAAAAGCTTTCGGTCATGGTTATAGGTATCTCAGAGAGGAGGCTAGTCATATTATTTGTAGAGGGTCTTTATGAGCCTATGAAGGGTTGGATCAAGGATTTTGATCTCCCTACCTTGCAAGAAGCTATGAGGAATGCTCGTAGCATGGAACTTACAGCTCCACATAGTAAGTTCAACTCAAAACCATCTTC
>VDFB02000931.1:0-36256 GCA_007258455.2 Sequoia sempervirens | reverse complement strand
CATTGATTACCGAATGTTGAACAAGAGGACAATTAAGAATATGTATCCCATTCCTTGCATCGACGAGTTGATAGATGAGCTTCATGGGCTTGTTACTTCTCCAAGATAGACTTGAGAACATGATACCACCAGATCAGAGTCAGAGAGCAGGATGTTGAGAAGACTGCATTCAGATGTCATTGTGGACACTATGATTTTTTGGTTATGCCCTTTGGCTTAACCAATGCTCCAACTACTTTTCAGCCCACTATGAATAGGGTCTTCCACTCTTAGTTGAGGAGATTTGTTCTGGTATTCTTTGATGACATTTTGGTTTACAACAAATCTTGGGAGGAGCACATGGTTCACTTGGATACTATTTTAGGCATACTTGACAGGGAGTTCTTGTACGCCAAGGAGTCTGAGTGTGCATTGGGCATGGTAGAGCTTCTATATTTGGGTCTCATAATCAGCGGAGATGGAGTTTGCATGGATCCTAATAAGGTTCTTGCCATTATTGATTGGCCTACTCCTAAGACTTTGACTCAACTTAGGGGATTTGTGTGCCTTCTATTGTCGGTTTGTCAATGGATTCTCACGACATGCTGCACACTTATAGATTTGACTAAGAAGGGAGCATTTGTTTGGACACCTCAGGCATAGGAGTGTTTCAAGAAGTTCAAACAATTGATGACTACATGTCTAGTTCTAGCTTTGTCAGATTTCACCAAGCCTTTTCAGCTTCATTGTGATGCTTGTGGAGAGGGTATTGGTGCAGTGATTATGCAGGACCGTCACCCGATAGCTTTCGAGAGTAGGAAGCTAAGGGGTCTTGAGAGGAGCTATAGTATATATGAAAAGTAAATGTGGCCATCATGCATGCAGTGGCCAAGTTCAAGCAATACCTAGTTGGCAGTAAGTTTTGTGTCAAAACTGATCATAACAGCTTGAGGCATTTCCTTGGTCAGCGGGATCTAAATGAACATCAACAGAAATGGGTCAGCAAGTTACAGTCTTATGATTTTGACATCCCCTATGTCAAAGGGACTCAGAACGTTTTTGTTGATGCCTTATCTCGCTTTCCTCATTTGAGCTCCATGGCAAAGATTTCAAAGGATTGGAGATACTTGATCATAACAGAGTATGCCAAGAATATGTGGGCTTCTGGCATTATTGATGGGACAGTACAGGACAACAGGTACTCTCTTGTGAATGACCTCATCATTTACAAAGAGAATATTCTTAGTCCCAGGTTCAGATGTGAGGAACAAGGTGTTGAGGACTTTCCACGATTCACCCATGGCTGGTCATTTCGAATACTTTAAGACCTATAGGTAGGTACAAGAGAGATTTAATTGAAAGGGTCTCAACTCTGATGTTCTTCATTATGTCAGGGAGTGCTATATTTTTCAGTAGAACAAGCAAGAGTATACTTACCATGTTGGGTTGCTTCAACCACTTGCTATTCCTGAGAGGAAGTGGGAATGCTTGTCTATGGATTTTATTACAAGATTTTTGAAAGCTCAAGGGAGAGACAACATTTTTGTGGTAGTAGATCGGTTGACCAAGTATGAAAATTTCTTCATGATCACCACTACCTATTTAGCTACACAGGTAGCAGATCTATTATTTCTTAAGGTATTCAGATTGCATGGGTTACCTCAGAGTATTGTTAGTGACAAAGACAATAGGTTCATGGGTCACTTCTGGCAGGATTTATTCCAACTATGCGGGACAGAGCTTACTCCGAGCACTAGCTACCACCCACAGACTGATGGGCAGATAGAGATTGTCAACAAATGGCTGGAGGGATACCTATGAAACTGCATTTCTGGGCAACAAAAGGCTTGGGTCAAGTAGTTGCATCTTTGTGAGTACTGCTATAATTCCACTCACCAAATGACACCTTTCAGATCTTTGTATGGCTATGATGTAATGTCCCTAGCTAGTACTGGTGTAAATTTTCCAGTTTCAATGCTTGGACATTCTGTCAATAGTTTGCTTGAGAACTTTTTGTTTGTTGTTGTATGGTTTCTTTTGTATTTTGATGTTTACAGTGTTGTTAAGTACATAGTGATTTTAATTGAAACTTGCTAATGATTGAGATAAGAATTGAAATGCAATACAATTTGTTTCAGGTTTCCTAGTATCATACAATGAGAGTAGTCACTCAAATGCATGGTTACAGTCATTAGTCATTTCTACAAAAAATTGGAACAACTTCAAGATCTCTGAACTCCAACTATTGGGTAAAATACAACGAACCACAGGACAGCCACTTCACACAGCCCACACTTCCTAAATTGAATTGCCCACGATTTTGAATATGTAATTACAATTCTATTTTAATTCATTAATTTAGGAACCTGGTTTACAACGATGGCAAGATATCAATCAAATTTTTCTATTTCCCAATTCTAGCGGCTTCTCCTTGCAAGTCCACGCCCAAGATAGAGACGTCTTCTTCTGACTTTGATAATATTCTCCAAGACTCGATTTTATCCTCTAGTAATCATCAAATTCCAAGGCGTCTTCTTAACTTGGACTTCTGTGAGGAGCTTGCACCAGACGGATAAGATGAGCACCCGAACTCACAATCAAGTATCATATACTCGTGTGTTCCCATTGGAATGATCCCTTGACTCTTAACATATTTCTCCTTGTTAATTATGTCTCTTGATGCCCTTACCTTCACGCCTCCTCCATTTAATACCACTCATGCCCATGCAAAAGAGGCATGGCGTTTTGGGAGGGAGGCAAAGCCTTTTCAAGGAGATTTATATTTGTTAAACCTTAAATAATTGACTATCTTAATTTCAGTGCTTCCTGGGCATCGGCCTTCTTCGAGTTTTGTTACCTTTTATTTTAGGTACTGGGGATTATAATATTATTTAATTTGATAATTATAAGACCACTATATATTATATTCTTTTCACTTAGTATCATGTCAATAAAGTGATTTTATTATTTTATATTAATTATATATATTTTATTGTTCTTATAGATTGGTTTTGTTGATTTATCTTAAATATATTTTCAATATTGATTTTATTATTTAAATATTTATAATATAATAGTTATAATTACAATTTATTTGCTAATTATGATATTTAAATTATTAACTTGTTTATATTATATTATAATTATAATATTATCGAAGATAATTATACTTATAATAGTAATATTTAAATTGAGGTCATTTATATTTACGTTTTGATATATATTTTATTTTATTATTTGTGTTTTAGTATTATTTTGGTGTTATGATTTTGGGGACATGACAATCCTCCCCTCCCAAATTTGCTTGTCCTCAAGCAAAAACATCTTAGTTTCTTCAAGGATCTCTTCTTCTAATCTGTCACCAACGACACACAAGTTAGTCACGTTCATATATATAATTTAAATGAGAATATTCTATAATGATTACTCTATTTGAATGCGTATATCTATTAAAATATAAATATATTAAACATATACTTATCTTTGATTTTGCTTGTCCTCAAGCAATTCCTTCTTGGTGTACCTGTCCTGTCTTGGAAGAAGATTGTAACTCTTTGTTATGCTTAATCTCCTTCCAAGCCTTCTGGATACCTCAACTCTGAGTATATCCAGCCTAATCCAGGAAGAAGATCGTAACCTTGTTACCATTAATCTCCTTCTAGGCCTTCTGGATACCTTTTGCTAAGTCTATCCAACCTTATAATCCTGGGAAAAGATTGTAACACTGTGTTACTCTTAATCTCTTCCCAGGCCTTCTGGGTCCCGCCCTCTCTCCCTGTTTTTTTCTTTTCTTAAGAGTACCTAGGCTAAATCCTGGAAGTGAGCCTTTCACTTCTCGGCCTTATGGACACCCTATTTTGGTGTATTCATCTTTAAGATCTTCGAAAGAACCTTGACTTTGTCTAGGTCTTATGGATACCCTATTCGAGTATATCCATCCTTATGCAAATTATCTTCATGGGATGCTTACGAGCAAGAACAATGTCTTACTAACTTATCTTTAAAGATATTACATACAATAGACTATTTTTGTTCTAGTCAAGGGCCATTATGTCTTGCCCCCCTTGATTTTTTTTTTTTTAATCTTTGAATGCCTTAATAGTTTCTTCCTTTTCCTAGGTAGCAGATCTTCTTTAGGGATTCCTTTCCATTTAATTAAAGACTCGGTAATGATCCTATTACTCAATTTTCTTTCTCTGGTGTCTAGGATAACCTTCGGTTTCAAGGTAAGTTGTCCTTCTTTGTCGAGAGGAGGTAGCTCAGTGCAAGGGATGACTTTCTTGGGAGATGATTGCTAGTGTCCTTGTTCATCTAGGCCCCATCTTGCCCTTTTGGTAGGGGTTTCTTTTGTCTCTTCATCCCATCATTCTTCAATTTTATGTATTTTCCCCTTCTTGCATTGGTGGTTTTGTCCCCAAGGCTCATTGCATTGGAAGCATAAGCCCTTCTTCATTAATCCTTCCCTTCATTTGATTGCTTCCTTGTCATGGCATTGGTGTCCTCTAATCCATGGTTCATTGCAGAAGTAACACGCTCTTTCTTTATTCTCCCATCTTCGTTGACCTTGTTTGGGTTGTGGCTAGGATGAGGGGTTCTTCAATCTTTCCTTTGAAGAACCGGATTCCACCTTCATGGTTCTTTGAATTGCCTCCCCCAAGGTTTGAGGTTCTAAGGGGTTCACTATGTTCTTGATTGGTTCCTTGAGTCCTTCAATGAAAAGGTAGGCGAGCCTTCTTTGGGATAGGTCAGGGACCATGACGGCCAACTTTTGGAATTCATTTGCAAAGTCTTCCACTGTTCCATGTTGCTTAAGATGGGTGAGCTCCTTAAAATGCCATTCTGGATGCTTTTGATCAAACCTATTAATGAGTCTTTGGGTGAACTCACTATAGGAGACTATATTTCGGTGTCCTTGGGTGATGAGTCCATGATGCCACCAATCATGTGTTGTACCCAATAAGTGGAGGACAATGAATTTAATGGTGTTTTCTTCAGTCATGGGGTTGAGAGATAGGTAGGTATCAAGCTTTTGAACCCATGATTGAGCGGTGAACTTTCCGGAGCTATCAAAGTAAGGTAAGGTCATCTTATTAATTCTTGATCTTAGCTCTTTGTCAGGATGGTTCTTCCTCCGATTTGGATTGCCTTGGGTCTTGACTTCATAATATTCTTTAAATGGTATAAGCCTTTGGATTCTAGGGTCTAATCTGGCATACATAAGAGCAATATCTTCTGCACTATTAGTGTTTGGTTCTTCTTCTTCTTCAATGACCTTTTGAATGAATGGAGGCATGGTTGGTCTTAGTGTGGAGCTTTGAGTTGAGTGTTCCTTTTCAGAGTGGTTCAAGTGCAATTCCTTTCTTGGATTGGTTCTTTCATTGGAATTGTTGTTATTCATGCTTTGGAGGGCCTGGAGGAACAACTGATTAGTTCTCTCAAACTTTTCGTTTGTTTGCTCCATGAATGCTTTAAGTTCTTGGGCCAATTTATCAGCCATAGTTCCTTTTCTGTGGTAGGTTTGCATTCACTTCTACCCTACAGGATGGAAAGACCGATGCTCTAATACCACTGTAATGTCCCTAGCTAGTACTAGTGTAAATTTTCTAGTTTCAATGCTTGGACATTCTGTCAACAGTTTGCGTGAGAACTTTCTGTCTGCTGTTGTATGGTTTCTTTTGTATTTTGATGTTTACAGTGTTGTTAAGTACATAGTGATTTTAACTGAAACTTGTTAATGATTGAGATAAGAATTGAAATGCAATACAACCTGTTTCAAGTTTCCCAATATCATACAATGAGAGCAGTCACTCAAATGCACGGTTACAGTCATTAGTCATTTCTACAAACAATTGGTAAATAACTTCAAGATTCCCTCTAACTAAACTATTGCAAATACAACTAATGTCCATATATCAAACACTTCATACGCAACTCCAATAACTTCCTTAAATTGAATTGCCCATGATTTTGAATATGCAATTACAATTCTATTTTAAGTCACAATTCTATTTTAAGTCATTAATTTAGGAACTTGGTTTACAACGAAGGCAAGATATCAATCAAATTTTTCTATTTCCCAGTTCCAACAACTTCTCCTTGCAAGTCCACACCCAAGATAGAGATGTCTTCTTTTGACTTTGATAATATTCTCCAAGACTTGATTTTATCCTCTAGTAATCATCAAATGCCAAAGCGTCTTCTTAACTTAGACTTCTGTGAGGAGCTTGCACCAAACGGATCAAATGAGCACCCAAACTCACAATCAAGTATCATATACTCGTGCATTCCCAATGGAATGATCCCTTGACTCTTAACAAATGTCTCCTTGTTAGTTTTGTCTCTTGATGCCCTTACCTTCACACCTCCTTCTCCATTTAATACCACTCATACCTATGCAGAAGAGGCCTGACATTTTGGGAGGGAGGCGAAGCCTTTTCAGGGAGACTTATATTTGTTAAACCTTAAATAATTGGCTATGTTAAACCTTAAATAATTGACTATCTTAATTTCAGCACTTCCTGGGCGTCGACCTTCTTTGAGTTTTCTTACCTTTTATTTTAGGTACTGGGGATTATAATATTATTTAATTTGATAATTATAAGACCACTATATATTATATGCTTTTCACTTAGTATCATGTCAATAAAGTGATTTTATTATTTTATATTAATTATATATATTGTATTGTTCTTATAGATTGGTTTTGTTGATTTCTCTTAAATATATTTTCAGTATTGATTTTATTATTTTAATATTTATAATATAATAGTTATAATTACAATTTATTTGATAATTATGATATTTAAATTATTAACTTGTTTATATTATATTATAATTATAATATTATCGAAGATAATTATAATTATAATAGTAATATTTAAATTGAGGTCACTTATATTTACATTTTGATATCTAATTGATTTTATTATTTGTGTTTTAGTATTATTTTGTTGTTACGATTTTGGGGACATGACATATGATGCGCCTAGTTTCCTTGATTTATTGTTGAGAGATTGCAAAGTACCTAGTGTTGGGGATTTGTTACAGGAGAACCAGGATATCATGAGAGCCCTTCATGAGAACATTCAGAAGGCTCAGAATCAACAAAAGCAATATGTTGATCAGAGGAGTGATGAGCGATCATTTGAGATTAGGGATATGGTGTATCTAGTGTTGCAGCCCTATAGAGAGTCCACTCTTAGGAAGAGAGGCACGGAGAAACTCAATCCACACTATTATGGGTCGTTTAGGATTATCAGGCGAGTTGGTGAGGTGGCTTACGAGTTAGATTTACCAACAGACAGTAAGGTGCACAATTTGTTCCATGTGTCACGCCTCAAGAAGGCGTTGGGACAACATATAGTTCCTTCTTTAGACCTACCACCCCTGGATGATGAGGGGAAGTTGATATTAGTACCTGAGGCCATCTTGGATTCCAAAGAGCATCATCTTCGGAGATGGGTTATCAGGGAATATTTGTTTAAGTGGAGAGATCTGCCCGTAAAGGATGCTGCTTGGGAGAGCGAGAGAATTTTATAGCATCCAACATTGAGTTTTCTTGAGGACAAGCAAATTCGGGGAGGGCGGACTGTAATGTCCCCACTCTAGTTAGTTCCATTTGCTAATGGGTTAACCTATTACTTGGACCCTCGTAGGCTAATATGTTTAGATAGAGGGTCTCAATGGCAGTTAATGGAGGTTCTTGTCATTTTCATTTCTTCAATTCAATATTGGGTTCAGTTCCAGGCCTTTGCAGATCAGTGTTTGGCTTAGTTTGAGGGACTTACTATTTATAGTAAGTCAATCTGGCAGTGATGCTATTTTTAGTTAGGGCACCTGGACACATGGGGGTTATACAGTGATGACCCCAACTTCAGACGACATGCCAAAATACTAAGTATTGAGGGAGATATTAATATTTAAGTGGTTAAGTTATATTTAATTAATAAAGGGGATATTATAAAGTTATATTTTAACTTTATAAAAGTGAGCCACTTAAATTTAATAAAGTGAGATTATAATAATTTTGTTAAATGGTACGCCCAAGTTGAGAATTTAATTAAAAGGGGTATCAAACATTAAAATACATTTTAAATGTATAAAAATGATCTCATGGGAAATCGTACCTCTTGGAGAGAATATAAGAAGGAAAAGGGCATGTCGACCTAATTCATTCATGAGCATTTGACATTGACTACTTTTGGATTCTTTGAAGTTTGTGCCTGAGACAAGGGTTTCAACATATTACCACCATTGGAGAAAGAAAATTCTTCAGAGTTCTGCAATCTTGAAGCTGTGAAAGACTAGCTAAATCATTGCTTCAGAGAGGGCTTCATTCTAGAGTCCATTTGTGCTTGCAACAGATTTACTATTAAGTTATTTAGCAGTTTTCAATAAGGGGCACACTGGTTTGAGGCACCTTCATTTAGTAGTTGTTGACATCAAATAAGTTGGTCGTACACTATTTATTGCTGGTCGTGCTTCTTCACAAGGCTATAGGGATATTTTGGCTGAGGCGTGTGAGCTGGAGGTTGAAACACCTCCCTTTCCTGGCATCTGGTTGCTTCATCATGGATGCCTAGCACTATTAGGTCATTTGATCCAGTTTCCAGTGTGGAGAAATCAATATCTGGAGTTGGGCGATTTGATTTGTCAATTTTCTGTATTGCCTGGCTTGATCTAGAAGTTTCTTATTTAATTAAGTTGAGGACCTCCGGGTATGTTTGTTGAATAAAATTTACTTGTAGTAATTGCCAGTTATGTAATATAAATTGTAGTTACTCCATAGTTACTTGTTTATGCAGTTTTGTATTATTTCTTGCCTGGCAACTTCTTTATTATTTGTATAAAATCCTTCAAAACAAGCGAAAACGCAAAAACAATACCATTTTAGCATTAGAGGCAGAGTTAGAACCAGCAAGGTTCTTCACATTAACACTACTCTAATAAAATAATTGTGAAGGAGTATACTTAGCTTCATGAAAGATGTTGAAGGAGTTTACATGGAGGTCACTAAAATTCGCCTTCCATTTCCTTGAATTGCCTTCCTCTGCAAACGGTATCCAAAAGGATCGTTGGAATCCTACTACAGTCGTGCCAAGTATCCACTCGACCTCCAAAATTGCCACAAATCATGTTGTTCCCTTCTCATGCCTTCCTGAGCACTTGCTCATTTTCTATCAGTTCTCTCACACCCATGACATCTTTATGGGATCTCATTTCATCGTAGGCATATAGAATGCTCACAAAGGTCGTGGAGTCTCCAATTACATTCATCAGTTGCATTTTCTTGAAAGTTTCCAAGCCTTTTACAAATTTGTTCATGCATCTAAAGGTTTTTCTTCCATCAAATTTCCTTTACATCACCTCCATTAACTCACCCCCCTACCCTATCCACTTGAATTTCTCCTTTTCCTGCGATCTCTGCTATCCCTATGCATTTGCCTCTCCCGTCGACCTCTACTGCTCACATTTTCTTCCCTAACATAGCCTCTCAAAAGCTCTACAACTTTCACTCATCTCTCTCTGCGCCTCATCCCTTTCTAATCTCCTACTCATGGTTTATTTTCTTCCTCTCCTACGCAATTTCTTCCCTCCTATCCCAAGATTCTTAATCTCTCTCTCTCCTCATGCCTTTCTGCATCTTTTGGGTCTCTGCTTCCCAACAAACCAAACTCGAATAACAAACTAAGGGAGTCACATCGGTTTAAAGATCTGCTCCATGCCTTCTTTTTCACATGACCTGCTTTTTCTATCAAAAGTCAAGGGTCTCCATACCATATTAACGACACAGATGCCTCCTTGCTCAGTTGTGGCCATTCCTTCTTAATGGCATTTAATATTCACCCATACTTATGCTACAACATTGTCTCCCTACTTTGAGTCCTTTCCTACATTTTCTTGTTGATTCATTGCTAAATGACATGACTTTAGTTTTGTTTCTATTTTTTTTTATTTCTATTTGTATTGTTTCATTGACCAACAACATCCACATGATGGTTTTTTATCGGGATGTGACAAAATTTTGGGTCAAAGGTTTTTTGCATTATTTCCACAACAAGTGCCAATGGAGGTTTATGAGAGAAATAATTACTTTTAGTTTCTTTATTTTTAAGTGGCGGTCAAAAGGATTTGGGGAGGATAGGCGTGTACTAGCTCAACTTTTGGCTTCCTGTGCTTGTAATTCTTTGAGGGGACCTGATGTCTTGGCTTGGAATGGTTTTGATTCATTTGGGAAGTACTTTGTGTCTATTGGTTATAAGCAGCTTGGTAGGAAGTTGTTTGGGGACATTGAGGTCCCTTGGTGGAAGCAAGTTTGGCACAAGTTGTCGTGGCCCAATTGCAATTTCTTCATGTGGTTAGTAGCTCAAAACCGGTGTTTTACTTGGGATAATTTATGCAAGCGTGGTTTTCAAGGCCCTTCAATGTGTGTTTTGTGTCGTAACAATGAGGAGAGTGTCTCTCATCTCTTCTTCCAATGTTCCTATGCTAGGGAGATTTACATTTTTGGTGGAGGGTGTGGAATACGCCCTGCTGACATGTTTCTTCGTTGGCTGAGTTTGTGGATCGGTGGGGCAGGGCCCTTGTTTCTACTTCCTTTCTTCAAGCTGCTTGGGCCCTTGGCCCATCGTTTATTATCTGGAACCTTTGGCTGGAGAGGAATCATCGGATTTTTCAAGATGTGATGTCAGTGGCCCCTCGTTTGTGGTGGAAAATTTTGCATTTCTTGGGAGAAACTATTGTGGCTAAGTGTGATCTGACAGAATCAGTGGATCATTCTGATGTTGGTTGTTGTAATCATCTCCATCTTCCTCCTCAGCAATGACAACTCAAGCGCAACAGATGTAGACATCCTACCCTGAAGGTGAATAGGGAGGGGAGATGGTCTCCTCCACCTTAGGGAGTCTTAAAAATCAACATGGATGGCTCTTCTCGAGGAAACCCTGGCCATGCTAGAATTGGGTGGTGTTGGTCGAGATAGCTTTGGAGATGTTCAGTTTATCTTCTCTGTTTATAAGGGTCTTCATACTAACAATTTAATGGAGGCTCAGGCCATTTTATCGGTTGTGGAGCGTGGAAGTCAATTGGGGTGGCGAAGGATCATATGTGAGTCGGATTCCCAAGTTGTGGTGAACTTGTTGAATAGGAGGCACTTAGATGATGTTAGCTGGCATTTGGCTTTGATTGTTGATCAAATTCTCAACCTCTATGCTTCTTTGGAGTTTGTTACTTTCACTCATATTCTTAGAGAATGGAATGGTGTTGTTGATTGTTTGGCTAAATGGGCTTCTGATCATTATCATGATTGGAATTTAGTGGACCGGGGCCAGTTACCCCCGGATCTATCTCAACAGTTGGATCACTTGGTGGAGCTTGATAGGGCTATGTAGTGCCCTTGCTTTGTACTTCTTCTTGTTTTAATAATATTTTTACCCCCCCTTTATGTTTAAGTGGTGTTCAAAAATTAATTACAGATGGGATCTTCTATTTGTTGTATAGTTAAATGATGATTTCTGCTTATTCCCGTTTGATCAAAAATGACAATAATGAAGATATCTAAACAATAAGGAGGAGTGGCAAAGTTGAGAGTCTTTTATATTTTAATTGTAATGAGAATTAAGAGATTTTGTTACTTTTAGATGTAAAAGTGTGGTTCTTTTAGTTTGGAAATTTTAGAATGGAAAATGATGTTAATGTGTCTTGTAAATGAAAAATTAAGGTGAAGATCATGGTTTTAAAATCTGGACAATTTCTTTTGTTTATTAATTTTTTAAATTTATCTATAAAGATATTTTACAAGGTGTATTATGTTCTTTTTAGGAAGAAGAATTTTGTTTTGTTGAAAATGATTCTGTATTTTATTAGTTAAGGGGAGCCAAAGGCAAGCGGGTCAAAATAGAGGTTGGAGAGTTCATAGGAAGCTAGAGGAATATTCTCATTACCAGTAAGTTGCTTGCTCAATGATTAAGCATATTGTTTGAGACACAATTTTTGTAGGAGTAGTTTCATTTCCTTTTAGTTGGTACTTGTAGTTTTTTCAGTTTAGTGTGTTGTGCCCAGTTTTGGTTTCCTTTTGTTGAGTGTTAATGAGGAGCAGTGGTCTAATGGACTCTTAATTGATGAGGGAAAGTAGGTCTTCATGATCAGTTAGTGAGTGGTTTTATAACTTTGACAGATGTTGCTTATGCCAAAGAAGTGGAGACAAAGTGGGGCTAGCTAATATGTGGCTACGTAATTGGTTATCAATTGAGAATGAACCTAAGGGCTACAAGTACAATGAATCACTAGAACAATGTCATTGTAGTTGGGCAAAGGCAAAGTGGTATTAGCTAATATGTGGTTTAATGTTCTAGACAAGACAGTTCAACCATCAAAATTTCTATAATCACTTAAATCCTAATTCTTTTTAATCAACAAGCTTTCGACGACGGAAAGGTGAGAACATACAGAGATTAGAATGAGGACAATGAAACTAATCAGAAAAATATTAGAGGCTAGCCAACTAAATTACATTCAAAATCAAATTCATAGAATTGATCAATGTCAAAATAACAAATAATGATATGCGGATTCTGACCAAACTGACAGATAACAAGTGAAAATGTGTCAATGCCAAAATGACAGATTTATAATTCAATTTTGAATTTTTGATACATGACAAATTAGCAAATAATATACCAAAAATAAGGAGTATTCAATAGAAGAACCACCTAGAATCTTATTATAATGATAACATAGATTTGTCGATGAACCATCCAAGATCTTTACAATAGTAATCAAACTTCTGATGGTAAACTGTTCAAATATTACAATGCAAGATTAATATTTAAAACATGAAAACGTTCAACAACTTCAAATTGAAACATGATTAATTTCTTTAAACCATCAACTGCACTAGATTAAGAATAACCTCAATACCATAAATATAAAATACTGACATACCATGAAGAACTGGACAAGGAGAGGAGATTGAATGTATTCAAACGACTCTAAAACTAGTAAGGAAACTGCTGATATGACAAATGGTATTTGTATCTACTTTTTTGCACCCACTGGAATGGAAATGTTTGACCCAAAATTGACTGATGGATCCATTGTAATCTTCCAAAAACAAAATCGCTTCAGTAAAGAAACAAGAATGACTAATATATGAGGCAATTTAGAAAGATAAGGGGCTGCGATCAAGTTTGAAGAGCCTGGAGCGACCAAATGAGTTGAAAAAAATCTTATTCGATGATTGAAATGAATAGTAGAATTCACCCTGCACAAAGCCAAACAACCAAATTAAGCCCATACTTAAGACAAAAAAACAGTGGTCTGCTCATGAAAAGTCACGCCCAGATATGATGCTATACGGCCAGAATAGAGTACATTCAGCATTCAATCTTTACATTCTTTCCAACTAAGTTGCAACCTACAAATAGTATGGACCCTTGAAGTTCATCATATGCATTAGGAATTTATTCCAAATGAGGTGTGGCTAGGAGAAAGTACACCAGAAAACAGTACGACCAGGATGGGAACTATATGACCCATAGAGAATGTTAACTCAAACAAAGTACTAATAAACAACAATATTATCACCTACAACTATAAAATACTCCAAAAACTTCATAGTGAAATCTGAAGTTTTCAAACTAAATTTTTTGGAGTATTTAATAGTTGTATAGACACATTTAAAAAATGTTTCAAAAAACGAAGTTCAAAGTCAATTTTGGACAAAATAATTCTCCCTTCAATATGAAAGGTATAATTGCCTGTATGATATTTATTACCTGCAAGTTATGAATGCATCTGTGTAAAACTCTATTTCCTTTCGAAAGGTGTGGATATTTCAATACTTCTAGATTTTCAAAACTGTAATACCCAACTATTTCTTAATTTTGTTGGAGTTAGTGATAGGATAAAATCCCAAGGACTTTGTGAATGGCGAGACTGAATGTTATAGGCTGTATTAATTGGCTTTGAAAGACTGATAAACTAAAGATTAATTTCGATATATAAAATACTGTCTAAAAAGGATGACTTTATGTTTCGATCTGGACTTCAGGAATTATAGTCTTGATTCTGAAAGTGTCTTGTATTGGACCTGAATGATATGTCTCTGACTTGAGAAAGTATTCGGCCTAACATTTGTGTGGATTAATGTTCACTCAACATTAGCTAAGTCTAAAACGAAGATAATTCAAGACAGTTCTCAGACCATTGATTTCAGGTTTAATATTTCAGGACTAATACTTTATTTATTCAGTCTTTAGGTCTCTGAGATTGTCTTATATAATTATATAGATATGATGTTTTGACATTTATTTGAGTGTATGAGAAATTGCTGACACACAGCAAATAGAAGGGGTTATACAGCTTCACGATATCTAGGATTGGTGACTAGTGATGGTGCATGGGCAGCCCAGCAGAGGGAAAATAGAGCAGCCAGGTGGTGGTTAAGAAGCCAGGTGTCATGAGTAAAACACAACATAAATAATAGGGTTGCAAGAAACAATGGCAAGACAATGATCGAGAATAATGCAATCAAAGTAAATAAGCTTGGACTTGAGAAAATTTCCTTGTGTCTCGAGAAAGGAGTGAAATTACCATCCACTCAAAAGCACTACTGGCAAACAGGACAATCAAACAATGAAAAGATATGCACAACTCCAATGGACCAAGGGATTACATGATTAGATGACTTAAGGGAAATCTTTGACAAACAGAAAAAGGTAGCTTCGGTCAGATATAAATAATGATTGCATTCATGCATTATCATTATTTATATCAAATCTCCAATCCTAAGTATAATCTGCTTTATTAAATCGAATGCATATATGTCTTGATTTATGGTTGATGACAAATTGTCGGCTTTGTTAAAGTCGAAGGGATTAAATATAAGAGACATGTGGATTGAAGAGACGTGTCTCTATGAGAAGCATCTCCCTAAATTCGTGCCTCCCTAAATCTTAAAGACGTGTCTTCCTCACCCATATTTATGGGAGTTTTGATCTTCAAAGCAGATTATGGAAATTGATAGATATTCTGCTCTTGTAGATTGAATCTGACCCTGAAGAACTTCAGACTTAGTGAATTATGATTCTCAACAACATGGTATCAGAGCAAGTTCAAGAGCACAAATCAGATTTGTTTAAGTCAAATTTGGAGATATTGAAAATATGCAAGGAAGTCGAAGGTATTTAGTAAGGATAATATGATTTGATTGACTTCAGGATGTCGTCGCCATTGCAAGGGCGAAGGACAAGTCTGGAAATCATCTACCCGTCAGAGACCTGGAGTGTTTCTCTTGTTCAGTGATCTGAGTGAATGTCGCTTTTGAAATTCTTGATTCTTGGTTCAGTTTGCCTACGATCACAGGAAGATCTATCACATGCCTCCTTGATCTCGATATCATTATTCCTTGTGAAGGTGTCTCTGTTCAGTTATAATTCTACATTATCTCGATCATGGTACTCAGGAATCAAGCTATCCGTCACGTTGTGGTGACCACAAATGTATATTGGTAAGGAACGACCACTATTTGATGTCAAAAGGGCGCTCGTCTGAAGGTATCGGGACCTGAGATGGAGACTAAATTCGTCGTCCAGGGGCTTTGGCTGGCGTCCTTCTAAAGCTGCGAATAACATCTGCCAGTTATCTCAGGCTGGCACCATCCCTTAGACTTTGCAGTGTTCGTCTTCCAGTGGTGTGTCTTCTGACCGACGCCTTATTGGAAGTCCTCATAATAACCGCACGCATCATTCTCCAAATCACGCCAATAGCTTAGAGTGCCACATAATATTTGCATGTTATCTCATTGCTGGCGGACTCAAGTCTGAAGGATTTACTTACAATTGTCATAATTCTACAGCAGGTCGTGTGGAAGCAATTGTTGCTAAGTCATGTTAATGACTGGACTGAGTCCCGAAAAGATTGAGGGCCTGCATTACAATCTGTCGACATCAGGAATTTTGTGAATCCTGAATGAACTCTCAAACAAAAGTTCATTTCATCACTGTTGGACGAATTTCGAGAGTTTGAAGGAGTCGTGCCGTATTCACTCAGGCAATGTTGGTTGACAAATATTGGTGATATATATATATATATATATTACTTTCGGGAATGGTAGACGGGAAGCAGATAAAGATTATTGGCGCTGTTCAAAGAAACCCGATATCGGGCTGAGACCATTCAAATGCACTATTTTCATATTTTGTTACTTATCTTGCATTTGCGGGTGTGTTCGTCACGGATATTCAATGGAATAATCGCTGGAGCTATAGTTATAGTGGAACCAACGACTATGCATATTAATGCTATGAGATTTCATTATTCATAGTTGAATTTTATCTGATTTTGATTGTGTTGGATCGAACGTTGATCATCACTCTATGATCTATCATCAGAGTTAGGAGAGCATAGAGATGTCTCATCTCCTATGCTCTCTAGCATCCTGATGATGGATCACTGAGTGTGATCCGAAACGCTGATGAAAAAACTCCAACACAATCCAAAATCCAGAAAATTAAAAAATCCAGCACTATGCATATTATCGCTTTCTGAGTCCAAATCTATCAGTGCCTTGAGGATTTACAAATACATTAATCTCTGCAATGCCGGAATAACTTCAAAGTAACATTGTCATTGTTATTGGAGAATATTCACGATTACATTCAGTTGTCGTTCAAATCATGGGTAGGAGTATTGCGATTGGGCTGTTGGCACATATAATCTGTTGCTTGAAGATTTTCTGAAGGAGATCGTGCATTCAAGACAAGCTTGAGGCCTGATCATATATCGATGTGTGGATTCCAGCACTACTGGGCGACAACCAGGAGCATCAACATTTATTCCGATATTGTTTCAAGCTGTTAATTATGTTGCAGTTTCAGAGGCTCTTGGTGTGTCTCCATCAGTGTTAGCAGCAGGACTGGTTGTAGATAGTTTGGTCTGTGCAGTTTATTTCACAACACTCTTTGCATTAGCTTCTAGAATACCTCCTGAAATTTCAACAACTGCTGAAGAATGGATCAAGAAGCAAAAGAGATTGCTTTCAAGAAGAGCTTGATGGATTTTGTAGGTTGAAGAATGGAGACACATCTTGTAGCCTTGGGACCGAGTGGATGGCTGAAGACATCTCTTCGAAGAGGAAGAATTAACCTTCAGAGGGAGTTCTATGACTCGCTGAGAATAAGTAAGGGTTGCAGTGTTGCAAAGCCAAATGCTAAATCCTTGAAGTACCTCTTCAGTAGTTGAGATAATAATTGCTCAAGTCAGTCAACCTGGATTTAACATTAGTGGCTCCGCAAACCTATTCAAAATAGAGTGTTCTAGGATGAGGTCGAAGAGGACAGCCCTGTATCTCTACAGAGGTGTATGCTGGAATCCATTTCTCTAAAGCAAGCATTGCAGGCAATCTTAGACGATGAGGTCAGAAGATTGATGCAAGTACTTGAAGATGCAGTTGGGAGCATTGAGAAGTACAAGGCAAGATTCGTGGCTCATGGGTTTTCACAGAAAGAGGGAGTTGATTATGAAGAAACATTTGCTCCTGTTACTCGCTATACTTCCATCATTGCCATTGCTGCATCTAGAGGATGGAAGATTCATCAAATGGATGTGAAGACAACTTTTCTAAATGGTGTGATAGAGGAAGAAGTTTACATCGAGCAACCTGATGGGTTCGAGGTACATGGGAAGGAGTCTTATGTTTGCAAGCTGAAGAAGGCCTTGTATGGTCTTAAGCAGGCTCCTTGTGCATGGTTGAAAGGAATGTGATCTAGTTGGAGTATATTAGTACAAATAATCAAACAGCTGACATTCACCATAACTCTCTTCAAAGTCAACATTGAACCCTTCAGGAAGAAGCTTGGTATGGTTGAAATGTAAGTTGTTTTGAGACTCAAATTGTTTATTTTGTACTAATATGTTTTAAAGATGTTTAATGTGTAAACTCTTTTGTCATGTGAGTGACTCCATGACTGTATGGGCTCACCCCCTTTGTGTACATTATTGAAAGGTGACGATCTTTCGATAATGAACACTTTGACATTGTAAGGTGACGACTTTACAATGATTAGTTTCATTATCATGATGGATATCATGTGACTTGATATCCGTGGACATGTCATGATAGTATTTTTGGACATTTTGATAGATATCATAAGACTTGATATCAATTTGAAGATCATTATGATCCTTATTCATGGTGGATATGTACATATATCCGTGGATATGCCATGATTTATTTATGGTAGACATCATGTGACTTGATGTCAGTGCACATACCATAATGAAGATGTGTTATGAAGAATGTCATGTGACTTGACACTTTCAAAAGCATACCATATCTTTTGATATCACGAGTTAGGTGATATCACTTTATACTTGATGGAGGTTATCTTCCCTAGCTAAGAGGGAGTGTTGAATAGTGAAGATGTGTTATGTCATGTGACTTGACACTTTCAGAAGAATTTCATATCTTCTGATATCACGAGTTAGGTGATATCAATATGTACTTGATTGGAGTTCTCTTCCCTAGCTAAGAGGGAGTGTTGAAAACAGGTAGCTTCGGTCAGATATAAATAATGATTGCATTCATGCATTATCATTATTTATATCAAATCTCCAATCCTAAGTATAATCTGCTTTATTAAATCGAATGCATATATGTCTTGATTTATGGTTGATGACAAATTGTCGGCTTTGTTAAAGTCGAAGGGATTAAATATAAGAGACATGTGGATTGAAGAGACGTGTCTCTATGAGAAGCATCTCCCTAAATTCGTGCCTCCCTAAATCTTAAAGACGTGTCTTCCTCACCCATATTTATGGGAGTTTTGATCTTCAAAGCAGATTATGGAAATTGATAGATATTCTGCTCTTGTAGATTGAATCTGACCCTGAAGAACTTCAGACTTAGTGAATTATGATTCTCAACAACAAAACATTCAAGGAAATTAATTTTCCACCCAAATCAACCAATAAAATCCTTGGAAAAGGTATCTCAAAGACTTTATAAGTATCAAGATAGATGAAGGTAGAAGGTTGTTTCCTATTAAGGTAAGCAGGGATTTTGAAAGGGCCCAAACCCTTGAACAATCAAAGAGATAAGCATTGAACACAACAAGGCAGCAAAAGACAATCAAGAGGAACAACAAAGAACCCACAAAAAAAAAACTAACTCTTACAAATGGCCAACCCAAATTCAAGGTGGTTTGAAGTCAAATTGTTCCAGCGATTTTTGCTTAGTCATTCCTTTTTTGGAAAAATACATAGGAACACAAGTGGATCAATCATTCAATCTTGAACCCTTGAGAGAGGTATCCATCACCAAACTTTCAACAAGAGCTTCCTCTCCAATTTCTTCTTTTTGTGCTTCATTAACGGTTGTAATGTACTCTTGAGCAACAACAAGCATTTGTTCCTTTTTCCTCCAAATGAAATGGTTTTTCTAGTTGCTAGGGCAACTAGCATATATGACCCACTTTACAACAATAGTGGCAAACAACTAAAGAGTCTTTGATTTCAATCTGTTGCACCCAAATGCCATATTTGGAAGAAAGGGTAATCTGAGATGGGAGCTCCTTGTTTTTCTCAACAAGCACACAAAATCGAGCAAGGGTAAAACGCTTTCTAAATTTTGTGACCAAATCAACATTAAAGTACTGCCCAAAAGTGTTTGCTGTAAGCATAAAAACTTCCTCATCCCAATATTCCAACGACAATCTTTGTAGTCTAACCTGCATAGGAAACTTGCTTGTATTATCACTCATAGGGTTAAAACCCAGATTCCATCTTTTAAGGAAAAGACCATTCTGCCCCCAAACCAAGGACCAGCTAAAAGGGTCCTTAAGCAATCATTTGGGATGGAAAAGGAGAATAAGAAAAAATTATTCAACATTGCAGCGACTTCAAACTTACCTCTTAGATTCCACTTCCAAAGCACCCACCTTCTAACAACATCAGTGTTGGGATGATTACCTCAAATCTCCCAACAAGTGAGTTCCTAAACCAAGTAGCTAACTTGCCAGAAAGCAAGTCAAGGATAGAAAGAATCTTCCCCTCCACCTTGGCTAGAATAGAAACAATAGCATAAAAAATCCCATCAATAGAATCTCCTCGCTCGAAGTGGAAGAGAGAGGCACCTTCACAACTGAATCAACAAGCTCACATCGATCTACAGGAGGGAAAACCTTAGGGCATTCCCAATAGAAGAACCATGTTTCCTAGAGACCCAAGGGACCCTAGTAGTGGAAAAAACAAGGGAATCCAGCTCACAATGCAGCATAGGGTATCTAGGAGAGGGCTAAAGAAAACCCCTCCTAAGAATGAGACCTAGGTCACCTGACCCTAACCTAGATGAATCTGGTTTATCCTATGCCTTGTGCAACACAGAGTCCAACGCTCCAACAAGACCTTTTGTTGTGCCTCCAAACACAATGCCATGAAGGATTCCTCATCATCCTCCACTTAGTTGCACCATGCAGCAGCAATCTCACTCTTCCCATCTTCCACACAACCCTACTCTTCCAAATAAAACTCCAACAAAATGTTGAGGAGCAGCTCGTCCTCCTCCTTGACCCATTCATGGCCCCAAACATCCTCCTTAGTGTCTTTTGAATCATCTTCCTCACCTTCATCTTCATTTGCAATTCCACCACCGTCGTTTTTGTAAGAGGAACCACCATTGGAAGTTGTTGTCACTACTAGGGTTTTTGATTCCATAGTTGTCCTCTTGTTAGCACCCGTACTTTTGAAGGTAGAAGGTTGTTGAATCTATGACATTGTAGCATTTAAGTGAAGGAAAGTCAAGTGACATAGAAGGAAAGCATACTTGAGAACAAAGGAGCCGAAAGGAACCTTGATAAGGTATGTGCTAGGGTTGAAGCTTGGTGTTATAAAATTGAGAAAATAGCATTATGTGTCTATAAGTTGGTGTTTTTTGATTGTTAAGCTGGTTAAATTGGTCCCTATGTGATTTATTATAGTTTGTGATAGTTTTGTATGTGTGTGAGTCAATGACAAGGATGTCCCCACAGTTACATCCACCTAGGTCATAGGTAGCAAGGGAAATTGAAAGAGCTGATCAGACTGTTGGAAATATTGTCATTGATGTCTTGTTGTCATTGATGCCAAAGACAGTTAATCTTTTGGTTTAAATTGCCCATATCTTATTAGGAGCAGTGAATACAGCGTTTGAGATTATATGAAGGCAGCATTCAAGATTATGAGAAGACAGTGATCATAATTAATATTTAATGAAGGCGGTAATTAATGATAAAAGAGGCAGATTCATTTATTAAGGAAGCAGCAATTAATTTACAAAAGGTAGCACCAAAAATGGGCAGACCAGAATGGATTTATTATAGGTTGGCCAACCCCTTGGAAGAATAAAATATTGAAACAAAATTATTATTATTTTGGCCAACTCCTTTGAGAGGATCGCCCTTCTTGAGCAATTAAAAATAAAGTTAATTATTTATGAAAGAGGCCGACCTCTTTGGAAGAGGCACGATATGAGATATAAAAAGAACATAAGTGGAGGGTGGAAAGGCAAGCAATAAAAAGAATATTATTCAGATTTAAGAGCAGATCTTCAAGAATAATAAGAGCAGATTTATAAAGGAAATATGAAGACTATTGCAGAAAGTTGGAGCAGACTTATATGAAGAATATTGCAGATCTAGATGAAAGAATATTGCAGATCTAGAAGAAGAATATATGCACATTTGTGAAGCAATTATGGACAGATTTTATGAAGAGTTTATGATCAGATTTTTGGAGGATTTATGATCATATGTATAATTTTTTTATGAGCAGATTTATGAAAGACAAGTGAACAGGTTTGAGAAAGAAAAAGAGTTTGGTGCCTCCTCTTGAAGGAGATTGGCGTCTCATGCTGAGTTGGTGCTTAGTTGTGGGGATTGGTGTCTCCAATGGGTTGGTGCCTACAAATCATATAAGAAGAGATTGGTGTCTCTTGCTAAGTTGGTGCTTGGCAGTGGGGTTGGTGCCTACAAAGATTGTAAGAAGATTTTATATATAAGCAATATTTTGGCGTGGTTTTCTCAAGTTTTTCCACGTAAATCGTGTGTTCTCCTTGTGTTGCATAATTGTTAGATCTTGTATGATTGATATTGTTATGGTTGTTAAGTTTTGAAAAAGTAAAAGATTATATTATACTGATTCAACCCTCACCCCGCTCCCCCCCTCTAAGTATAATTGTGTGCTCATCACAGACATGAGGCCGCGGTGGAGCTGTCTAGCTGCCATCTAGAGGAGAGTGGAGCTCCACGGTTGTCTTGGTAGAATCTAGTAGCCAAGTGATGCTCATTCTTGTGGGAGCAGAATGAGGGCTAGTCTAGTAGCAACCAGTTATGGTTGCCATATAGCAAGAAGCTTCCTTGATCACTCGTGCTGAAGTCCAATTGAGTGGTTGCAACCCTCCTAGTCGATAGTACTAAGTCTAATTAGGTTTAGAGGTCAAGTTCCGTAGGAATGTGTATGCTTATGTGACAGGTGGGTCCAATTGTAGAATGGCCAAGTGCTGTGAATATTGTGTTAAGCATGTAAGACATAGACCAAACTAGAGACAAAGAAGAAGGTTGTCATAGAATGATTTAGTTGGTTGAAGATCTATGCTATTTAAATTGACAAAGACCTCCAATGGCTGCAAACGTCACCATCACCCCTGTGAAACTAAATATTCCACTATTAGGGCAAGCAAGTGGAAAAGCAAGCCTGATACTTGAGCTGGTCTTCAAACTGATCTATCCGCATTCCAAAAATTAAATTGGTGATATCTTATTCTTGTTCCTTAGATATAATTCCCTACAATATTGTTTGAGAGGCTGGTCCAATTGTAGAATGGTCAAGTTTTGTGAATAATGTGCTAAGTTTGTAAGATATGGACCAAACTAGAAACCAAGAAGAAGGTTGTCATGGAATGATTTAGTTGGTTGAAGCTCTAGACTAGTCCAATTGGCAAAGACCTTCAATGGACAGTGGCCACATGCCTCACTATCACCCCTGTGAAACTGAATATCTTGATGTGTGGGAGGTCGGGTGGAAAAGCAAGCTTGATACTTGAGTTGGTCTCCAAGCTGAGCTATCCACATTCCAATAGTCAAATTGGTGATCTCTCTCTCTCTCTCTCTCTATATATATATATATATATATATTCATATTTATGTTGGTGGTTTGTGCTAAATATACAGTGGGACTGCAACTAGTAGGATTAATTCCCTAGGAACCCGTGGGATTGACTTTGTGTAGTATGTTTGCAGGCCTAACTAGATAAATGAAACATGAGGCTATATTAGATGCTATGGAAGAAAAAGATAAGCAATCGTCTGATTCTTGTATAAAAGCCTAGAGAATTCTGTCATTGACTATGAGAAGTGTATGAGAGTCATTAAACCATAGACTTCACCTTGTAATCTTGTACTTACGTTGTCTATATATAAATAAGTAAATAAATCCTAAGTCAAATTATAACAATGTGAGTACAAATGGTTGACTGTGAATGAGCTTCGGAATAACTTACTAGCCTTGTGTTCTTATCTGAATCAATTAATGGATAATTTTAACTAGATTCAGGTCTTATTAATAAATCTAGTAATGAGGTTATCTGACTAAGCTCCTTCCTGTTTGAACTGACTAGAGATGAGTTTCATGTGCCTTATTCTTAGAGATACCCCAAATTTGCAGCTTAGTCTTGAGTCTTTGGATGTAGGAAAATGATATTGATGAAACCAATCCTCAATCCTCTAAGGTCTTGTTACCTTCCTATTGAAGTATTACTGTATTCCTTGTTTCATTTAACCTATAAGATAAATGACCTAAATCTGTGACATTCTAGCAGATGTAGTTAATCGAATCATACTTTGAAGTGTATGGACTTTGGTTTCAAGCTTTGAAACTGCATTGGGAACTTAAGACCTGTGGCTGCAAATTTGGATATTCCTTGTGATAAGATTTCTTAATAGTAATTCTAATTCTTCAATCTCGAAGATTTCCCCAGTTCTTTATGGAATGGAGATGCAATCTAGGGGTTACCTAAATCCATTGTACCATGTAATTTTTGTGAATGATATACTGTCGATACCATTAGTCAAATTATTATTTTATGTCCCAATGTCTTCTAGGTTTAGAACATTTATGGATTCTCAATTTAATAATTGGTGAAATTCTCAAGTTTACGCTGGAGAAACTTGACCTTAGCCTTTTGACTTGATTCTAAAAGAGTACCCTTAACTCTAACGTCAACAGATAAGCTGGCTATGAATAACTCTAGTAGCCCTTGAGCAAATCCTCTGTTTATCACATGATTTTTGATAATATAGTCAAGATGAGCCCCACTCATGCCAATGGCAGTTTGGGTCAAAGGCTGAAATTTTATTTCCTTAGCCATCCCCTTAGAAAATTGCTGAATAAATGAATGAAACCTTGTTGACCAAAACTATCACACACATGTTTGCAGAATGATTGTTGCTCAGGCCAAAGGCCATCAAATTTTATTACCATTGATGCCATGATAGCTTAGCTTAGCTATAAATTGACCAATCGCAGAGCTCTGTGCATTAAGTGTTGTCATCACCACCATGGGCTTCTAAGAGCTGTTGATTTATCTTTGCATTGCATTAGCCTGATTCCTTGCAACTCAGAGAAGCTCAAGAGCACAACACCTTCTAGAGTTGCAAGAGCTGCTAGATCTTCCATGTCTCTTGGAGATTGTGTGGTTCACAAGGATAGTGACGGACAGAAAGTGAGTATGTATGGTGGAGCTCACAAGACCCACGACAGAGCTTTCTGCCAAATAATGATCTCCTATTAACAAAATGCTTGCATATGGGAACACAATAAAGTGGGACCCATCGTATGCTAACTCACCTACCAACCAACAATCTCACAACAAATTGCTGATACCCTTGGAAATGTTTCCTTTGGACTGTGAGGGCCTTATGACTGGAAATGGATCAGACAGCTACTGCAATCCTAAGAGATCAAAGGCTCTGACAACACTTGAACATTAGAAGAGCCTTTGGATTAGAAGATCTACAATTGAGGCAACTCTCAGCATTAATGAGCTCTAATATCCCTTGAAACTTGTTGGTAACAATTTGGAACCCCTAATAAACTTTGCTCTCAATCATGTTTGTAGCCAAAGATCAAGTCTTTCTCATCATTTTTCATGTCAAAAGCCAAATCTTTAGGTTTCCGTATACCTTGCTAACCCTAAATCCTTATATATTTTTTCATAAGGAATTCATACGTCAAATTTAATCCATTGATTTTTGGAATCTTATGGATGAGATTTTTTTTCATTATATGTGTGTTGTACTCAAACTTTGATCATGCCCATTTAAAAATTTGAATCCTCTGGATTAAGATGCATTAGTCGAAATAATTTTGGAGGAAATTGTGCAAGTTCTTTGAATCGTCTGTTATGTAAGTTTGTCCAAATCAAAATTTTGAGCATTCCAAAGTGAATTTTAAATCATCAAATATTCATCATCATAGGTGATTTAGGTATTGGTAAATCATTTTAAAGTGCCAAAATTTATTTGAGTCAAGTCATAAAAATCAACTTTTCAAGAAATCGGACCTTTCAGATAGTTTTGCACCATGTGCAAACATGCAGCCAATTCTTGAAGCCGTGACATTCTAAAACAATTAAGAAATTTTTTACCTCTTCGTACCTTTTACTTTTCTGCAAATTTGTCCGTTACGTCAAAAAATTGTGCAGCCTTAGGTCATCAGGCTTTACCTTCACATAGGCAATTTTTTGTTTTGTTCTAAATGCACCCAACAAGTCCGAAAACCTAATCCATTTTGAGTTGTGGGGGTTTTCTCCAACTGAAGGACACTTTGACTTTTGTTTAGATGTCCCACTCCCCACAACCCCCAAAATGGCGATTTCTCTTAAGGTTTGTGGACTTTATAACCCATTTGCACTTTTTCCATTTGGTACAAATATTCTTATGACCCTTGCATATCCAATGTACCTTAAAATGCACTTTTGTGGCATTCAATCTCTCCTACATCCATGATTCCATTCCTTCTCTATTTATATTTGAAAAATCTTTGTTCAATTAGATAAGATAGCTTCTAGATTCAACTGTGTTTTCTTTTCAATCTAGAAGTAATCTTATCTAATCTACATGGATTGTTGAAAATTCATGCCAACTATGTTTTTTCAATGTCACGAGCCTTGTCATGCCCTTACTTCCTCACCTAACCTTTTCTCATGGAATGTGAAAGAATGAAGGTCATTTATTGTCTACACTCCTCACTTGCCAAACATTTATAGGGTCTAACAGATTGTTCTTCCTTGGTGATCTTGTGTTGGCTATAGAACTAGAAAGTTGCTTCTTTACACTATGAAAACTTCTTTAGTGTTTGCACCTATAGGATTCGATGGTGCATCCACACCTCAATAGCTCAAGTTTTATCAGTGGGGAATTCGATTGCATTCACACCTTTAGAAAGATACCAATGTTGGCCACAACATTTGAGAAAGGTTTGTTGAAATTATATGCTCTTATATGGTGTCAAGCAATTTCATGTCAATTGCCTGAGGCCAAGATAAGTCTGATATAAGACAATTTTTGAAAATGTGGACATGAATAATGACTAAGTCACAAGGTTTGGTGAACTTCAAGCATGGAGTTCGAATTTTATCAAATCTGAAATTTTTATTTGAAATTTGCTGAAATTCACCACATTTTTTCGTAGCAAGAAACGAAGTAAGTTCAATCCCGTTACCACCCACCCGACACCAAATACTTTGCTACGGTTGGGATCCATTCACATCAAATACGGACTTCATCACTTTAGTCATTCGCAGAAACCCGCTTCTAATGTATTGCCTTCAGTCGCAAGCCGGGGCATAATGAACCCTTGACCTCGCGAGGAGCCAATGCTTTGTGAAATGTTTTGAAGTTTCCGATAACTATATTAATATTTGAATAGTGAACCATAAGAAAGCAATGCTAATTTGGGATGTCTATAAGATGGTGTAAAATAGTATAAGGGAATAGATCCCTTTTTTTAAAAATTGGGTCAATCAAATTAATGCATATAATAAATATTATAATATATAAACTAATTTAGAGTTAATTAAGAGAGAAATTTGATAATTGTAATAAATGTATGTTTAGAGTATTAAATGTAAGGAGATAAGGTTTTTAGTTTTAGGAATTAGAATAAAGAATATATGTTTATGTTGTGTAATATAATTATTTAGGTAAAAAAAAAATGTTTGGAGTTTAAAGAATGATTTAGGATTTGTATAGTTTTTGAAAATATACATAGGTCATATATTATCCTTTTAAGGTTGAATGCAAGCTCCACAAAAATGATCTAGTGCATAGAGTTGATTTGTAAGCTATAAGATTGTCGTGAGAATATGGACTTCTACAACCTAATTTTTTGCGATCTTTGATGGATGAATCATGTGTAAGGATGACGACATTTTGAAATACCTTAGAGGAATTTATCAAATTGATAAAGTCAAAATACACTAAAGATTCAAGTTAACTAAATCTATTTATCAATGTTAAACTATTTTGACAATTTTGTGGATATATTGCTTATATTTAAAAAGAAAAATTACATAAGGCGAATTTAATGCCGATTTTTATTTCCAATTTTTTTCCTTGCTGAACTTCATCCAAATTTCAATGTTGCCGAACTCAAACTCGAATTCAAACCTTGTGACTTAGGATAATGATGATGATAGCAAAGTTGCTGATGTGGAACCTAAGACAAGTGAAGATTTTAGAGGACCTCCAACATTCATTGTTACTCCGAATGTTGTGCTAGGAAGTAGCTTACCAAGTTTGTCCAACTCTAAATGCCAGTAATGCTTATCAGCGCTACCAAAAACATGCCTGCCCAGAACCTGGGGAGACAGAGGCAAACCTCCACATTAATTTAATTTTTACCAATCTCTCAATTAAATCCTCATATCCAGTGACTGCATATGGCTGGTGAAAAGCATGCCAACTGAAGAGCTGTGTTGCATAATGTCTCTCCATTACTTTCATCTTATAACAAATGCTAATTCCTGCTGGCATTAACATCCTTTCATCACGGGCCATTACAATTACACAGCTTTTAGAACCATATAACATATTTCTGACACGTAGAACATCTAACTGGTCTAGTTCATCTACATCATCCACAACAATAAGTAAGCCCAAGTGGTTGTCCCTTCCAAAATGATACAAGAGGTAGCTGGATCCATCATCTGTACTCCGAAATTTGTGATCTTTGTCCACAAGATCTTTCAGGGGCTTCATTTGCAAAGAAGTTAATTCACCTTTAGCATATGTTTCTTGCACGTTGAATAGAAAACATGAACCATTCCAACTCTTCAGTAACAAGAAAAGTTTGGAATCCCATTCTTTGAATATTATTTTAAAGGTGGAGAGCCAGACCTTGTTTTACATAAGGCCCTCTGTGATTGACAAATGCATCATATAAATTTGGCGATGGGGTTGATTTTCTTAATACTTTCTCAGGTATAATTGTGGAAGAAGATGCCATGGATGACATCTTGGTCCCACTGTGATCAATGAATGCATCATAGGGAAAATTTTCTTAATTCTTTTTCCAGATTAATTACTCTATATGGACTTTCCCTTTGAGGAACAACGTGTGAGGAAGAACATGCCATGGATAAAATCCTAGAATACAGATATTAAAGAAGATGATGGAAATTATAGCTCAATGTGTTATTAACTTTGACCAAACTATAGATTTCTCAATCAGACCTGCACACCCCTTCTTTGCAACAATAATAAGCTCCAAAAGCAGCTTTTGGAGATACTAGCCTCTGAATTACAGGGAACTGTCTAACAGAGCCAAAGCAGGACTTAAACCCTCGTAAAACTGAACCCAAAGCAATTTCTATAAACCCTGGCCTTCAAACTGTACAGAAGTAACAAAACTGCCAAAAATGGAACTACCTAAAGTGGTGGATTTCAGGTGCAGATTTTTCTTATGGCAGCAGGCTGTTGCTAAGAAAATAAAAGAACCAATTCAGTGAACAAAATTGCAAAAACCAGAACCAGAAATGCTCTAAATATCCTGGTGAGTATGCAAGGATTTTGTTCTTTTGAACCATCTTCATTCAAACAATGACTTTAACCCTAAATCCTCAGATATATATTTTCATAAGGAATTCATACATCAAATTTAATCCATTGATTTTGGAATTTTACAGATGAGATTGTTTTGAAAAATCTATGATCAAGATATTTTTCATGTTAGTCCTTTCAATTTCAACTATTGATTTGAGACTACAGATGTACTTGCTCAAGTGCTTCTCACTAGGAGAACACCTATTAGCATAAAAATGCGAAAGGCAAAGGAAAACAAGCCTACATCTGCCGGTTAGACAGCCATTAAAGAAAATAACTATTAGTTACTCATTGATCCTACCCGTTTCATCTTTAAAAGCCATAAAATTCAACATAAACATAGAAATATAAAACTGAAATAACTTCATATATATGGTGTCAAAAGACACAGTTTATAGCTTCAAAGGCTTTCTATGGTACAGAAACGGATGGGGACTTGCAAAATATACAATAATAATACCATTTGAAGGCGTGCCCCACCATACCCCCTATTGAAGTTATTGCAATCTTTGTGCAACCTTAATTGGCTTCGTCAGGGTAATCAACCATTTTCTGCCCATGTAGCTGCTTGAAATCACAAGTTTTATGTATTAGTATCGGTCGTTTCACTATAATACCCTCAAGGCACTTGTGATCATCTCCCATTGCCTCCTGGATTCTTTATCTGAATTTATCTTCATTAGTCCCCACCAATCTGGAATAGGATACCAGAGCAATGGAAAATGAAAATGGAACTCAATCCATGGTCTCCTTTGAGTCCTCACAGAATCTTCATAAATATCTCCTCGTGTTAAGGCCCCTTTGAAACCATGTATAGACTAAGGATCTTTCCTTTTCAGCGCTTCCAAAATTTCATCAGATCGCCTCCTACAGCTCTATAAGGCTTCTCTAATGTATGCTACAGAAAATGCTTAAAACTCGTCAAAAAGTTTTCTTCTAGATGCCTTTTAACTTGAGCAGCAATCTTAAAGTTTAAAAGTAGTCAAGGCAAAGCACAGATTACTTCAGAAGGCGGAGGCCCGGAGGTACTCTCCCTATACAATAAGACCGGTATTATTTGCTGCTGTCTGATAAAATAAATACTGTTCCCTCTTCTTATTTCATTTTAGACAAAGGATGAAAATGCCCGTCAATTGACATCCCCAACAAATGGATCGGGGTTCCATGTTGTTTCATAGGCTAGGGAAAATTATGTATATAGAATCCACAAGGTTGATTTTTGCGTACTGTTTGTACTAGAAAATAAAACATTGCAAACTGTGTGAGGTCAACTTACATTGAGAGGAAGATTGGAAGCAATTCTTTCGAGTCCGAACTTGCATCATTGCTCTTTAACGTAAAAGGCATAAAATCTAGGAAGAGGGAGGCTGGTGAAAATATGAGAGGATACTTCGCACACCTGCTCAATTTTCTGCTTCAGAGCTGTAATTTCTTTGTTGGTTTCTTGAATTCTTCTAATTTCTTTCTGAGGCTCATCATTTCTTCTCCTCAAGATTAATTATTATCATGCATCATAGAGCAGGCATAATTGAGTTCTCAATTGTTGAACAATGTGCTCATGCTTTAATCTATAGAAACATGAGTGGGCACCTCGAGCATTCTATATTTCAAGGTTTCGAGCTGCAGAACCTGCGCCCAGAGGGTTTCAATTTACGTGCCCTTTTCCAGGACTTTTTGTTGGGTCGCAGCAAATTTATACCTCAGATTAGCAACCATTCCATTGATTCACAAGCAATATCATCATGAAACCTTGAAACCTTTCAAAACAGGCCATCCAACTAGCAAGATAAAAAAAATTCCCTTCGGAAGAACAACCTCCTTGAATTCCAGTTTTGTGGCCTCGTGCCGGTTCAAATTGCCAGCCATGTTGTTTTCTTTGAATCTTACGGTTTTTAAGATATGTTGCAGCAAAACATATTCTAATCTATATCCAAAAATGAAATGAAGCATACATGATGCTAATTATTCCTTCTGCAACATTTATCATACTGAGAATGAACGAGACATCAGTTCACAAAGTTACTGTGCTGGAACGAACAAAATGAATAAAATAAATGTCCTCCCACTTCACTTTATGGCAGGGTAAAACTTTCATTATATGCGTGTTGTACTCTGATCATGCCCATTTAAAAGTTGAATTATCTGAGTTTAACTGCGGTATTGGAAATAATTTTGGTGAAAAATCAAGTTGTACGAGTGCTTTGAATCGTTTGTTATGTAAGTGTCCAAATCAATTTTTTGAGCATTCCGAAGTGAATTTTTAATCATCAAATTTTCATCGTCATACCGTCATACGTGATTTAAGCGTGGGTCGATTAATTCAAAGTATAAAAAATTATCCGAGTCAAGTCATAAAAATCGGTTTTTCAGAAAATCGTATCTTTCAGACAGTGTTGCACCATATACAAACATGCGGCCAGTTCTCGAAACCCCGACATATTCTCAAACAATTAGACATTTTTGCCCTCTATCTTTTCTGCAGATGTGTCCGCTATCCTCACGAAATTGAGCAGCCCTAGGTCATCGGGCTTTCCCTTCACGTATGCACCTTTCTGTTTTGGTCTAAATGAGCCCGACCTATTTTGAATTGTCGGGGTTCTCTCCCACTTAAGGACACTTCCCCTTCTTTTCAGCTGTCCCCTCAACCTCAATTTGAGGGACAGCTGAAAATACACAGTAGAAGAAACAAAATTAGTAAAGAGTTAAAGGGAAACATAAGTACTCGGTGAGGTCGGCGGGTGCTCGGTTTGTATCAAATTGTGGTTTCAGTTCTGTTTTGGGGTCCCATAGGCCAGCTGGTCTCGTGGACGTAATTAAAAGCATTCATTCATTCAACCTCAATTTCTCTAAGGTTTGGGGAACTTTATAGCCCATTTGCACTTTTGTCATTTGGTACAAATATGCTTATTTAGATGGATGTTTGGAATTCAGAAGCTCTCAAAACTAACAAATGTGTTTGTTAAATGAACCTTAAAATGTCCCTTTATAGCATTCAATCTCTCCAAGATCCCTCATTCCGTTACTTCTCTACTTCTATTCGCAAAATCTTTGTTCAATGTTGTGAGCCTTGGTCCTTGGTGGTTTTGTTGAGGTTACAAAATCGAAAATTCACTTCTTTATACTATGAAATTTTATTTAGTGTTTTCCCTTGCAAGACTTGAGGGTGCATCCAACCCTCAAATCTTGACTATTATAACCAGCAAGTATTCTACTTGCATTTTTAATCATGTTATGTTTTTAGCCCAAGCATTGTGTTCAAACATGAATTACATGATAAAATGCCTCAAAGAAGTGTGGTTTCATGGAATACAATTATTACATGATACACACAAAATGGATTTGTTGATAAGGTCTTAGAGGCATTTTCATTGGAAAATTTTAAGGCCTTGGAGGCATTTATGAAAATGTAATTTACAGATTTTAAGGCAAACTTGACATTTGACAAAATGACAAAGCTAGAATGAAATATTGTTTCAAGGTGTGTGATGATTCTAGATAAGGTACATTATGTGAATTGGGAGGAAGCTTTGAGATGCTTCTATCAAATGTTATAGGCAAGCATAAAGCTAAACCAATTTATGTTTCTTGTATTTTAAAGACATGTATTGGCATACCAAGCCTAGAGTAAGGAAATCGATTTGATGTTGATATTATGCAATATGGATTTGAGTTGGTCATATGTATAGGAAGTGTCATTGTTAACATGTATGCTAGATGTGGAAGCTATAAAAGATGCTCACCAAGTATTTAGCCAACTATTTGTACAAAAGTTGGTCTTCTAGACTCAAATGATTTGTGACAATGTACAACATGGGGAAGGCATCCAAGCTTTCGAACTTTTTGAGGAAATGATATAGAGAAATATAAATCCAAAACATAAAAATTTGGTGGGTGTTCTCTTGGCATGTAGCCATGTAGATCTTATAGAGGAAATCCTTGATTATTTTTTCATTTCATGATCTAAGGTTATCTTATTAATCAAATAATGGAGCATTATACATGCATGATTGATCTTCTTGGACCTGCTATGTAGCTAGATCAAACCAAGGATTTCATTAAGAAAATGTAATTCAAACTTGGTGCTTTTTTGTAGGGAATGTAATAAGCACCCCATTTTTTTGAAAATTTTGATTGAATTGAAGCTACAATGCAATGCACTTATCACTTTCTAATCACCCAATTCCTGAGATGGGCAAGGTGAGAGTATATGGTGTATAGGGCCACACCAACAATCTAAAAGAAGCAATGCTAAAAGAAACACATTAGGTAGCAAAGTCAGCCAAAAATTCACTTCTTCAATGGAGTGTGTTATGCAAGAACTGAAAGGAAAACACTTCTACACTTGTTCAATGTAGTGTGTAGTTACAATGAGCACAAACACTTCTCATTTGTTCAACAAAGTGTACAATTACAAAACATAGTCACTTCTCACTTATTTAGCGAAGTGCAATCATACAACACATTCACTTCTCACTTATTCAATGGAGTCCAATTACACATTACAACTTCTTCCACTTAATCAATGGGGTAAGAAAACACAAATAAGTGCAAGATGAAACCATTGGTAGTACCACTATCTAGGGTATCACAAGATAATATAAAATGCATTACAAATAATTATTAGAGAATATTAACTTGTTGATTTATGTTGATATAGAGTTTTGATCACAAATTTTAAATGTTGCAACAACACATGATGAACCAAATAACATGGATAACAAAATACTCAAGTACCCAAAAAAGGTATACCTCAAATAGATGACATTAGAAGCTGATTGCAGGTCTGATACCACTCATTTCTATTGATAAGCTATCAAATTAGAACTAAACACACTAAGAGCACATTGAAAACTATTGATTATTGAAATTTGACTAACTAAAAAATTGTAAGATCCTCCAAAAACTAGAATTTGTATTGTGACTCCTAAAGATTTGAAACCCATCTCAAACATCTTGACTATATACATGAAACATAACTTAAAATATAAGTAAATGTCCAATTGTAAGTGTCACTTATACTTAAATGTTTATCTAATCATGAAGTATATAATAGCCCATTGAGTTGTTGATATAACATGAACAATAGATGCAAAAACCATCAAAACTCACCAACAACCAACAAGTTCACCTGGTAAAAATTTGACAACATATATCCAACCCTAGGTGCCTCCCAATTGAGATAAATAGATACCAAAAGTGAGGTGTTTCATCCTCTAGCATGGTACGACCTCCTCCAAAAAATGTCTTCTTTGCACTTTTAGTGGTATGGCCAATAAATAAAAAATTACAAGGTTAATAGAAAAAAATACATAGTTCAAATAAATTCATACGCATAGGTCTACAACTGTGTATGGTACGACCAGATAAAGAGTACGACCTACTTAGGATATATGACCAACATCAAATGATACAATCGTTTCTCAAACACTACAATCACCACTAGAATAATCTAGCAAACAACAACATAATCCTTGCAAATCAAAATGCATCAAAATCATCTATTTTTGCATCAACAACTAGAACTTCACTTGTAAGTGCACTGGTGATTCTTGGATGAAATCACTCTAACCAGCTAGGGGGTTTTTGCCCTTGAAACTAGTATTTTTATGAGGATTTTTGTCCTCAAGAAAAATAGAGATGAACATAGGTTTTATCTAAAGCAAAGCAATATCATAACATGTTTAACCTCAGCAATGAGCTCTCAATCTCATTTTATAACATTTTGGGGGAAATAAAATAATAATTTCCTTTTTCCTCCAAAGGCTCTTTTTTTAAATTAAATAGTATTTTTTATGAGAGAAAAAGTTCCCATGTGCCTAGGCATCCCCTCTGGAGACACAACTTAAAATACTTTTTAATAAATAATTATACCTTAGTTTCCTTTTTAATTTATCCTCCTCAAGACAACTTAAATTATAATTGTGTAATGAATTAGTAAATCACACAAGTTGTGGAAAGCATCAAATGAGATAAATATGAACTTTTAACCATACCATAATGTTACTGAGGACTTAAGATGTTGAATTGAAGCAACTTGGTGTCAATCTAAAAATAGCATGCTTCTTTAATAAGTTTGGAGAGCTCCTAAGAGGATAAAATTACATTCTAAAAAAATCATGAGGCTCACCAAGACCCTCTAAAGTCACTGCCATGAACAAATCTATTGTTAGATCAATCATGTGCTCTTGAAGATGTTTGGATTTCTCCCTTGCCCACCAATCAGCCTACAAGAAAACTCAAAAAATAGGCTAATTGTTCACAAATTGATTATGCTTGAGAAGGGGATGATTATATTCCTCCCTTCGGGCATGTGCAAGATCATGATGGGCCAAAAAGTGGCAATAAGAAAAAAATATGTTTTTACTTCACTAAAATTATGAAACAAAAAAGTTGACTTTTTGTATGAATCAGATAAAATTTGAATTTCATTTGGTAATACCAAACCAAAATGAATATTTGTTAATAATGGATAGGGTAAGTGCAAAAAGATGGGTCCCAAAAAGGGGGCTTAAGTGGCCACTTTTTTTCTGAAATCAGGAAATACTGACCTTGGACGTGAAATTGAGGATAGTTACACTCAAAATTTTCAGATGGAACAAAAACAAGGATCAAATTGCTCTGATTCTACTTTCTAAACTACTAATTTATTTTGAAAATGGTTGAGATTAAGGTGTTCAAAAGAGGGACGTACAAAAATTGGTGTTGTTTTTGTCAGAAAAACATAACATAACAACTCTTGTACGTCCCTAGCACGATGAACTTTTTTTAGTATTTTTAAAATCGATCTGGTGAGAAATTAGCTAACGGTATGTAGTTGATGCACAATTTTTCTGATAATTTTTTAATGAATATTTTATTTTTTACTAATTTTCTAAGTGGACACTTCTCGAAAAATAGAATTTTGGTCGAGCTACCCCTACAAATTTTGAAAACTAATTGATTTTTTTTAAAAAAAATTTTAGAATAAAATATAGTTTCTAAAAATGTAATTTATTTGAAATTTTGATGAACGGTTAATTTATATAACGAAAAAACACCAAACACCACTTTTTGCCAAAAAAGAGACATACAAAAAAAAAAGAAAAAGATCAAAGGCTTAACATTGTCAAAAAGTGAAAAAATTACATCGTTTGATAGCTAAG
>VDFB02000930.1:0-63787 GCA_007258455.2 Sequoia sempervirens | reverse complement strand
GGATTACCTTAGCATCTACCAAACCATCATTTTTTACGTTCTTATTCTTAGCCTAGACATGAGGCTTATCATTTGAACTAGTTGATGGGTGATTATCTTTGTAAGCTTGGGTATTTCCCTGTGAGATTCGAGCTCTCTCGATGTTAAGGGCTCTAGGGAAAAGCTCTTCATAAAATGTGATGCACTGCATTTTTAAAAAGTGGAAGGATAGATTTGGATCTAGATTTGCTATGATGATCCCCACTTGTTGTTCATTGGGAAGGGGCCATTTTATCTTACTAGCTCTTTGTCCCCACCATTGTAAGAAATTAGTGAAAGATTCTCCTTTGTTTTATCTAAGAGTTTACAAATCTTATAGGCTTATGTCCATGTCAAGGTTAAAGAAGAAGTGACCGATGAATTTATCGTTAATTTCTTGAAAAGTTTTGATAGCGGGAGGCAGTTTAGAAAACCAATCCATGGCAAGAGTTGTTAAACTTTGGGGGAAGAGGTGCATTAAATAAGAATCATTGTAGGCCACCTCCATAACATGATGTTAAAATATTTGACATGGTCCACAAGACTTCCTCTCCCTTTTTATTTATCAAATTTTTGGATTTCGAAGCTGTGAGGGAATGATACTATTGCAATGTTTTGATCGAATGGATAGGGACATAAATTCTGTGTATGAGGTTTCTTTGTCTTTCCCATCCAAAGGTCCTATATTTCTTGTGATAACGCCTTAAGTTGTGATGCTAGATTGTCTTGCGAGTTTGGTGGAGGAACATACGGTGGGATGATGGATGCATTTTGATATGATAAGGTGTTGTATGGGGTGTATGGTGGTGTGAGATTTTGTGAAGGTTATTGGGGTATTTGATGTATATGTTCCTAACATGTTTGTATTGACGATGTTCAATTGAGGGTTATAATAGGAACTTTTTTGTTGTTATTGTTGTTGGGAATATTGTTGAGCTAGTAAGGCTTGTTGTTGAGATTCTTGTTGTTGTTGCACCACAAGGGCTTATTTTTGGGTCTGTTGTTGTTGTTGTGCTACTAAGGCTGCTTGATGGGTTTGATGTTGTTGTTGTGCTGAGGCTGCTTGCTATGCTTGATGTTGTTGTTGTGCTAAGGTTGTTTGTTGTGCTACTAAGGCTACTTGTTGTGCTGCTAAGGCTACTTGTTGTGCTACTAAGGTTGCTTGTTGTTGTTGTTGTTGCGCTACTAGAGATGCTTGTTGTTGTTGTTGTTCTTGTGATGCTAAGGTTGCTTGTTGTTGTTTTTGTTGTTGTTTTTGTGTGGCTAAGGCTGCTTCTTCTTGTTGTTGTTGGATGGCTTGTTGATAAGCTTGTTGTGCTTGTTGTAGGGCTAAGGCATGTGCTTGTAATGTAGGATCAAGTGGTTGTTGGGACATCTATGAAGGATTGTGGGTATTGATGTTTTGAGTGGGTAATGGATTGGCGATGAGAGGTTGGGGATTCCCTTGGTTCAACATTCCTTGTAAGATAGTGGATTGAGGTGGAGGAATGTACGTTTGAGCTACCATTTGATTTTGCATGGTGAAGGGGACTATTGGGAAAAATTGGGATGGTGCCATTAGATTGTGTGATTGGAATGACACACTAGGACCTTGAGTCCATTGATTAAAAATGTTTCCTTGTCCCATATATTGAGTATTTCCTTTTGTTAGGTGTGTATACAAGGTATTACCTGGGTTGATGGGATTTGTTACCAAGTATTTTTTTTGAGATGGGTTGATAATGGGTGGGATAGATGTGTTTTGAACCACCGCTATGTTTGATGTATCTATGAGAGGATTGGATGAAGATGTGCCCTATGGTGTTAAAGGCTGATTTTGCATGAGGGTATTTCCTTTCCCTTTTGGGTCTAGTTGGTCCGCACTACCTTGCGTGATGTTGGGAATAATTGTGGTACTCATGGGTATGGATGAAGAGGGGTGTCCTCGATATGTTGAGGTCGTTGTGGAGTAATGAAGGTCAAGGGGTTTGTATGTTTGTTTGGGATCTTCAGGAATGGGAGGAGCACCATAGGTAGGTGTCCAAGTGGTTGTGTGAGATGGAGGGTTGGTTTCAAGGGTACCCACAAGTGTGTTGCTTTCAAATGGAAGAGTATGGCCAAATTCCTTAGCAAGGCTCGTTGCAAGACTGGGAATGTATGTTTGATTTAGCCCTAGTGATGGAGTTGTGAAGCCCGTGTCAAGTTTTGTGCAACAAATGATGGGAAAATTGGAGCTACGTTTTCAAAGGCTTGATGTTCCATGATTTTCTCCCTAGTAAGTTCAAATGGATTGTTTGTAATGTCTTCAATATCATATGGCTTTGATAGAGATGATGGTTGTTGTGATGAGGTAACGCAAATTCTCGGATCAAATTCTAGAGGAGTTAGATTACTTGAGGTAAATGTGACTTTGGTTTTCTCCATGATTCTCTTGTGTCGTGATCTCATCTTTACCATAAATTTTGGGTCACCTTTGGGAGAGTTATGTTGTGATTTGCAATTTTTGAACTCTCTATTTGACTCAAATCTAGGTAAAAGGGATGCTCTAAGTCTTTTCAAAGCAATGATGATAATGGGGGATGAAAAGGTGGGTGATAAGGGGAGTGATCTTTGTAATCATTTTGGGACAACACTTTTGACTCAAGTTTGAAGTTTTGACATTGGGATAAAGGATGTTAATGAACTTGGAAATCTTTAGGGTAGACTCATGACCTTCAAGATGAACTAGTCCAAAGATGATAACTAACTCAACCAAATGCATGGAAAAGGATACATTTGACATACAAATTAGCTAAGTTAGGGGTTGGTTTGATAGATGTTTAAGTCAAAAAGTGTTGATGTATTCAATTTTTTTGTAAAGTTTCATGAAGTGAAAGATGAAATTTAGATGAAGGGGTAGATGAAATTTTTGACCCAATGTTGACCTAAAGTGAACCTTTGTTTGACAAGACCAAGGTAGTGAGAAACATGCTAGACCTCTAAATTTTTCAACTCCTAAAGACTCAATGACTTAGAGAAATTCAAAATTGTGAAAAAGACCAAGGTTCTGACTGTAAAAGAAGGAATAAAAGTTTGGATTGTTCCTTGAAGCACGTTTGTAGAAGTTGTATACCAACCTAGTTCTAGTTTTGTGAAGTGCCAAAAGCTATTTCTTGACAGCTTTTGGACTAAGATGCCTAAATTTGAAATTAAGACCTATAGAACTTCTTTTGGGGATCCTGACTTTGTGTGAGATCATTTAGAAAAGTTCAAGTTTATGGAATAAAGGGGAATATTTATTGCCACGCGGGTGGTGGTAATATTGGTGGTGCAGGAGCACCTGGCAAAGTTCAAGCTTTATTGAAGTTTTTGGTTGAATTTTAATTTTTTTGTGTTGTGTAAGGTCTTGTGAACCATCTTGTTTGTGGTTGAGGATCTTTTATTCTTAGGTTAGAAGTGGTGAAAGTTGAATAAGCTTTGGAAGCCTATTTTTGGTTGTTTTCTAAACAATAGACCAAGGTGGCAAAACACACTGTGTTTTACAACACTAATCTTTTGGTCATTCTTAGGCTCGAAAAAGGAAACCTAACTGTTTCCAAGCCTTTTAAAAGGGAGCTCTCGACCTGTTTGAGAGGTTGGAAGATTTTGGAACGTTTGTAGTTTCATGAGAATAACAAAAAAATAGTGATTTTGGTGTGAATTTTATGGTTTTTCTGTTCTTGTTCCTGGAACAACAGTTAGATGAGTTGAACAAGGAATTTTGTTGGTTTGAATAGCATGTAGAGAGGTCTTTTGAAGCATTATTTTGGCACATTAGATAGTTAGTTCATCGCTTTCATCCATTTTTGTAAATTTTGTGTTTTTTTCTTATTTGCTGTCTTGATTGGTAAACTGAATAAAATGGGATTTTAGACTGCACTCCCACCATACCAAGAAGTATGGAAATGTTGGGAATGTGGATAAACTCCATGATTGTACATATATTAGCAGTAGGAGTCTGTAGGGTACAAAGCAACATGCTAAAAGTCTTTCCCTAGGCGAGCTTGTCAATGCCCGGCTTGGGAAGACAGTGAAATGCAAAGTCCTAACGTGGCAGGGGTGACAAATTTTTAACATTACAAGGTGTGTAGTGGTTGCAGGAGGTCTCAAAAAGGTTGGGAAGGAAAGGTAGAATCCTTGTCAGATCAATGGTGGCTGGAAGAAGCAAACAGTCCAAGAAATGATCAATAAAGCCCTAATTCTTGCAAGAACAAGATTACACCTGTGTACGACCAGTGAAGGTCCAAAACCCTAAAAATCTTCAAGAGCTTGGAAAACGAGTCAGGGTGTCAGAAGGGAGTTTGGTATAATCTTTTGAAGGAGAGGAGTATTAACCTATTTTCTCGGGTTAGGAGGCCTAAAAGGGGCTCAAGGCTAGTAGCCCTTCCTAAACCCTAGAATAGGGTTTTGTGAGAGCGATGGAGAACTGATGAGTGGAGGTTGATCAGGAACCTTTGTAAGATGGTTTTTGAAGCCATGGAAGCTTTTCACACCCCTGCATCAAGTTAGGAAGCATTTGGAGGATCAACTAGTCTTTAGGAAGAATAAGGGCTAGTGAGTGAATGTGAGGAAGAGCACCAAGATTTGTTTGGTTAAGGCATTGGAAATGATAGTAGGGTTGGCCAGAAGAACCAGGGGTTCCTAATGAGCATTTAGGACCTATAGGTTGAGAAGGTGGAGAATGACACTAAGGGGTTCATCAAGGTGAGACCCGAAGCATTGAGACAGTGATTGTCTTAATCCAACCCTTCCTTATCAATTGGCCTTCCAGCCTCAATATCAACTTGTTCCTCTTCTTTGTCTATAATATTTGTTGTGTTTCTCCACTGGGTAGGTATTTCTTTTGTTTCAAAAGTGAAGCTTCTCAAACTACTAATGATGTTAGTTTGTTCTTCGTTAATAAGTTCAAAGTTTGGTTGAATGATAACACCTTTAAGATTAGGTTGTTCAATGGGAGCAATCAGTCTCCAAATAGTCATGTGGGGTTGAAATTGTCAATTTATCTTGCTTAAGTGAATTTATTTTACCACAAACACTTGTCTTGATTAAGTTTTCAAACTAAATGTTTGTCAAAAACATCATATCTTTCACAATGTCCATTTTGTGAGAATCATGAGGTTGGAGCCATAATTTCCTATGTTGTCTTTGGAAAATATGGATTGAGATATAAGTCAAGATATTTAGAAATATCTAAGGATAGAAATCCTTGGGACAAGCAGTAATATCAAGGCTATTTCAAAAGGTATCCATATTTAAGCCAAAGTGTTTAAAATTTTGAGGAAGATAGTTGTTAGAATTGGCTATGACTGCCTAGATCTTGAGACCAAATGGAAATAACAAAAAGAGAGAATGAAATGTGACAAGAATAAATTGTATTCTTATCAATATGATTCAATGATATGATCTGATGTTTACAATGAGAGACCCCTTTGTTATATATCCAAGTTGAGATATGAGATCTCATAGGATTATGACAAGCGTCTTAATCATATGACATGAGACAACTAATCACACTTACCTAGGTTCACATGTGTTACAAGTAAAAAGATAAGATAACAACTAATGAAAGCTAACACCTTCTAGAAAGATTCCTTCCTAGGACCGAAGTAAACTTAACAAACATGTAAATAAGTCCCCTAGTAATGAATTAACTAGGTACATGACTTTATTTACACCAACACCCCCCCTTAAGTGCAACTTAGGGAGTAGCAGATTATTATTTAAATGTCTCGACTACTAGGCCATGTTAGGTACCCATGTACAAATGCAAATGAAATCTCTCACAAATGTAGAAAAGATGAAAACCCAGTGGGACAATACTCCCCCCCAAAAGAGAGATGAAATACAAAAAATGAAACACTCTTAATGATGAATGAGAAGGCCAAAACCCCATGTGAGGAAAAATAATCCCCCATAAGAGAGAAGTAGAAGAGAGACAAGGCAGCTCCCCCTTAATGTTGAGTCTCCTGCAATGATGGTAGAAGCTCGACATTGAATGTTGAAGATGATCCAAAAGCGCCGAACAACATTCCTCCCCTTGGGAAGAAACAAAACCATGGATGTATGTAGGATACCAAGAAAATGGATGATGTATGATGATGTCTCTGAAGCATGCTCAAGTGTCTCCATTTGAATGCCAAAAGCTGACACACTCCAAAAAGGTGTTCTAGGCTACATTGTTGAAGAGGACAATCCAGAATCTAGTAGAGATGAATGTAGAACACAATCCAAAGACAAGGATATCCCCTCTGAAGACAAATAAGCCTCTTCTAAATGTTGTCCAAAAGTATCCACAATCACGTCAAACTATGAAGAGTGATCATGTAAAGAATGAACAAGAGGGTCAAGGTGTTCCCTGACAAAAACTGAAGAAGGTTCTTCTCCATCAAAGAGAAGATGAATGCCATCAATGATGTCTTCCAAATCTGCAAGATGAGACTCCACAAATAGGTCTAAAATACTTGTTAGGAAGTCATCATAAGTAGCCAAATCTGAAAGACAATGTAGGTCCCGCTACACTAAATCACAAGGAACCAAAAATGTGGCAACACAAGCATCCTCAAGTACAATATTAGATTGAGGAGATGAAATGCATGAATCAAGAATTGGATCTAATGTGAGAACTCCCAAGTTCAAGAAGCCAAATGTCTCCTCTGAATCATGGTTCATGTGGTTAACAGTCGAAGGTACAATGTCACCATCAGAAGAAAAATCTACAAAGGTATACAACTTAGATGAATGATCAACCACCCCAGTAGCAATGATCTCTCTACTCTCCAAGTCTTGAATGATGAATGAATTAGGTGTGAACTCCACAGTCCTCCCATCTCCACCATGTGTAATTTGATATATGGAAAGAAGATTGTTCATCAAATGAGGAACACACAAGACATCCTAAAAAGTTTTTTCCCCAAAACTAATAGATCCCTTCCCAATTACACTCATGTATGTATTGTTTCCCATCAAGATAGGAGACATAGTACAAGGCTGAAAAGAAGGAATATAGACTGTGAAGATACCATATGATGAGAAGATCTTGAATCTAGAAGCCATCTCCTTGATCCCATACCTGAAAGAGCACAAAGAGATTGTCCTTTATATCCTGATGTAGATGCTTGACCTTTTTCCTTTTTAGACTATTTTGAAGTAGAAGGAGAAGAAGATTCAGACATTCTAGAAGGAAAATCAATGTGATTCTTTTTGAGAAGATTTTTCAACTCATCAATATCCTTCTTATAACAATAGTGTTCTTCATGTCCATCCTTCTTGCAATATGCACAAAAAGTCTTATCCTTCTTAGATGATTCTCCTTTTGAGGATGATGATTCTGATTCCTTATGTGGCTTGTTCTTTTTCTTATTTTGCTTCTTAACAAGATTCCCTGATTCTTTTTGTACCTTATACTCACTTGCCACGAATGCTTGTGACTTGGAAGACTTGATTAGACCCATGTTCATTAACTTAGCTTCCTCTTGGATTAGGAGATTTGAAAATTCATCAAACTTAGGATCAACATATGATGCTCCCATAGAAATTTGATGGGTATGAAAGCCAGAAAGAAATATTGAATACTCAAGACCAAGCTTGGATAACACATTCAGAATTAGTTGTGAATCCTCTTTCTCAATGTTGCATTCCTTCAACTGTGTTCTTAGTTGCTTGATTTTGGAGATGTAGTCTTGGATGTGGTCAAAATTTTTAGGATCAAGATTCATCAAATCATTATCAATCTGATATCCCCTAATCTTATATGTTTTACCATACAATTTTTCAAAAGTCTCCCATGCCTCTTTAGGTGTTTTACATTATTCAATATGAAATTGTAAATCATATGAGACTAATGAGCATATGCATCCAAGTGTTTTATCACGATCAATCTCCCAACTTGCCAATTATTTAGCATCAGTAAGTTGTTGAGTAGTTTCCTTTAGATGACCTATTAGACCTTTCATCATGAGATAGTGTCGTACTGATTTTCTCCATGTAGCATAATTATGTGGAGTTAGGAGTTCAATTTGAGATTTCCCCATTGCAAGAACACAAACCAAGAAAAAGAATGCAACCAACCACTACAAAATTACCCCCCCAAACTACTCAATTAAAAAACCACCCCAAGTGATATCTGATTTGGCACTTTATATTTAGTGCATTCATAGTTTCCACTTGCCAAAAAGAGCGAAGTGGTCTTTGATCTTAGTACATGAAAATTCCAAAAATGGACACATAATAAAGTACAATTTTTGGTACAAAATGAGATCAATCTGATCATACCACTGAAAATTACACAAAAAATTATGCACTTTCAAAAAAAATTGCACCTAAAAATGTTATCGTAGGAGCAAGATATGAGCTCCTGAAGTTCCCAAAATGAGGACCAAGTAGCAAAAACTATGAGAATCTGAAATTTATGGAAAAACCAGACACCAAAACCAAAAACTGATTGCACCACCGCATAGAGCACGAAAAATTAGCCCAAATAGAAAAAAAAAAATATCAAAAAAAGGAGTCAATATGAGCAAGATATGAGCCTCTGAAGTTGAACCAAAAACTCATTGGAGAGGGGGGAAATTTTTTTTTAAGCCTGTTGATGTCACGATGACATGGTGTTGACATCAACAAGTCATGCGATTAAATTTGACATTCACCGGCTATAATTATGATGACCTGGGGGTTGTATGACTCTTTGGGCAATTTTTTTTTGCCTCACTGGACAACTGCTCCGATTTGGATGATTTGGCATTCAATCTTCTGGTTTTTGGCCCTTTTGGATGCAATGGTAGGGTCATATTTGACCCAAAATGCTCCAAAAATGTAGCTACCTTTTGGATCTGGCAACTACTCTTCAGCTTCAAACCCTCATAGATTTGGACGAAATAAAAGGAAAAATAAACTTTCTCAAACCTTTCGGATGCAATGGTGAGCTTAGATTTGCACCAGCAAGCTCCAATATGAACCTGCAATAAAGAGCCAAAAATGGAACACCCCCAAATCTAGTATCTCTCTTCAGAAAAAGACTCTCCAATGGCACCCAACCCGCTCTGATACCATGTTAGAATTGGAAATGGCTGCCTAGATCTTAAGACCAAATGGAAAGCACAAAAAAAGAGACTGAAATGTGACAAGAATAAACTGTATTCTTATCAGTATAATTCAATGATATGATGTGATGTTTACAATGAGAGACCCCTTGGTAATATAGCCAAGGTGAGATACAAGATGTCATAGGATTATGACAAGTGTCTTAATCATACGACATGAGACAACTAATCACACTTACCTAGGCTCACATGTGTTACAAGTCAAAAGATAAGATAACAACTAATGACAACTAACACCTTCTAGAAAGATTCCTTCCTAGGACCTAAGTAAAATTAACAAACATGTAAATAAGTCCCCTAATAATGAATTAACTAGGTATAAGACTTTATTTACACCAACAATAGTGAATGTTTGTTTGTAACATTTTGGAACCAAGCAATGTATTAAATTGACTCACAATCATTTACAATCCTAGGTTTGAAATGGCCATACTTGTTGAGTCCCCACTCGGATTTCTCCAAACACTAAGTCATTGCGAATAGTTAGAGATTTGGTCACACTGGCTCCCCTCCACGACACACACTTCTCGAGACCACCAAATCTCAAAATCTTGAAGATCCTAAGATCCTAAGGATTTTTATGTTTCAACAATGAATAGTACAAATGTGGGGCAACTTCAGAATGTTCGTTCTTGCACCAACAAGCATTAATGATTTTTGGTAACTAAAAAATTTGGTTCTTAGTAACAAACTGAGAACACCCAATTGTATACACACTTGCTTTGCCACTTAAGGCTCTTACCATCATTCTCGTTCCACTTAAGGCATGGTACTAGGTGTAGTATGTTATACAGTCCAAGATAGAAGGTACTTTCTCATGATTTCCCAACCTTTAATATAGTCGGCTGGTAAACGTGCTCGCAAGAAATTTCCTATGAGTTTCCCATTGTGGGGTGTGTCTCATTGTAAGTCATCTCTTAAGGGTGACACAAAGCATAAAAATGTACTTAAGTATTTCTCTTCACCCAAGATCGCACAAAGCGCAAGGGGATTGGATACGTACTTTAAGTGCACACAAATAATGAAGTACACTTGGAGTGTTTCTCTTCACCCAAGATTGAGTGCAATGGGATTGGATACACACTACAAGTGTGTCATATCAAAGAAAAAACTCATTCATTTTACCCTCTAAAGCTAGGATGAATTCTTTTTATGTACCAAACAAAATGTTAAGTTGCCTTGTTCAATTTTAAAACCCAAAAGACAATGATAAAATGAGGATCTAATTTTAGTCTTGTTTGAGCATTCGTTTTAAACCCAAATGAAAATTAGTGAGGTCCTAGAGCATAAAATGAAAAGAATAAGAAATTGGGTTATAATTGCTCCAAAGTGTCAAACACTTGTTACAATCATAAAATATTAAGATGAGAATGTTTCTTCACTTTAAATTTGATTGTCCAACCTACAAAACCGAGTTAGCCTAAAAACCAAAACAAAAAGTTAGAGACATGTTAAAGGTTAGATAAAGCCAAGAAAATTAAAAAACATGTCAAAAAATCATTTCAATCTCGTTTACCAGTAAATTGCGATGCTGAAATCAATCGTGTCATTGAAATTCATCAATAGTGTCGCTATTCAGGTATGCATCACCAAATTGAAAAATCAATCCCATTGCTCAATAGAAAATATTGAGATCAAATGCGTCGCCAAATTGATAGTGTCACTAAACATAAATTTATTATGCGTCAAAAAAAGCAAGCGTCATTGTATTTAAATGCAGTGACGAAATTAATTAAGCGTTTTGATTTTAATTATGTGTCACCAGAATTAAATCACATGTGTGTCGTTGTATAGCAACACATCATCAAATGCGTCAATTGATAATCAGTAGCGTTGTTGTACCTGAAACACAAGGAAAATAGAGATTTGACAAGAAAATATTAGATTAGTTAGTTCGTGCCCTCCTTCTATAACCATAATGTGACCAAGGATATTAGTATGGGCTGATTATGCTTGATCCATGAAGAATGGAAGCATAACGAAGCCACTAATACTCAATCTAAACAAGATCAATTGAATTTAAGTTAAACTAAGCATTCATTAAAAAAAGCATTCTAAATTATGAAAATGTTTAAAATGTCTATTCTAACCCATTTGAAACTTATCTCATTTTGGGAGTGGTGTCGTGTTGATGTGGAACGATGACCCTTTCCCAATCCTGTGATCAGTGAGCTTGTTTCAATTGATTCTATTGAAGAGAATCGATGAAACAATTGCGAGATGTGATTAAAAACATGATTTATGCTAAAATGAGTATTATGCAAAAGCTAATCTACCATGATTTATGCTAAAATGATTTAGATATGTAATTGCTAAGCTAACCTAAATGAGATTTAAACTAAAAATATTCAAACCCTAATTATCTAATCGGCTAAATGGATGAATTATGGAAGCCATTAATGGAATCTAAGCTATTATGCAACTAAAAATGATCTAAAATATGCTAAATTATGTAAGTTAAAAATGAGTGTGAGTGTGAGTGATTTCAACAACATAAGTTTTCTCTAAAAAATATGGATCCCTCTTCAATAGAGGCAAACTCTATTTATAGAATAGGTAAAAAGAGATCAATGGATGAGATTAAAAAGGTCAATCAACGGTCATGGAAGAAATTGGAGGCATGGATCATGGATTCTCATCAATAGGTGAGAATGCAAGATGAGATTTAATCAAGGTTTCTCATTCGTTCAAACAAACACACTTTTGACCTGTATAGGAGGTCAAAAGTTAACTTGCACATGAAGCTAAGTGAGAATATTCCCTTTTTTAAATGATTGGAGGAGAGAATATTCTCATGGGTGAGGGAAAATGATATTTTGCAAATTAAAACAAAGTTTAATTGTGCAAAAGGGGAGTGAATATTCCCCTTTTGGAGGAATGTGCAAAGGAGGAATATTCCCTTGGAATATTCCCTTGCAAGTGGGAGGGAAATTAGATTAATTAGATAATTGCTAATTAAACAAGGATTTAATCATGCAATTAGGGGATTTAGAAGAATACAGTGATATTCACTAAATTAAATGATTTAATGAAAGGGGGAAAGGTGAAATAACATTTAATTTAATAACTTAGGGTTATTTAATTAAATAAGAAGTCTTAGGGAATTAAATGAAATAGTTTGATTTATTTAATTTAATGAGATGAAATGCTAGCCTGAAAAGGGGGTAATTAACCTGATTAAATGAATTCGGTTAATAGATGCAAATGATGCAATTAATTAAATAGCTAGGTTAATTTAATTAAGCGAAAAGGGGATGGTTTCAAGAGGAAATGATATTAGTATACCTGATTTGTGTGCATGATATTATTTAGGACATTTTTCAGTGTCTACACTTTGTGTGGATGGGGATTGATTGGATTTGTGATGGATATCATTATTGTATTTCATCTCTTTTGGGGAGGAGTTTTTCCCCACTGGTTTTTATTCTTTTCTCCATTTGTGAGAGATCTCTTTGCATTTGTACATGGGTACCTAACATGACCTAGTAGTTGAGACCCATCCTTGCATCTTTGCATAATCATCTTCTCCCTAAGTTGCACTTAAGGGGTTGTTGGTGTGAATAAATGTCTTGTACCTAGTTAATTCACTCACTAGGTAATTAGGGGACATATACACATGCTAAGTTTACTTAGGCTCTAATATTCCTTCTAGAAGGATGAGTTGTCTTTTCTAAAAATTATCTTATCCTAGGTTGTTAGGACTTAGTTGTCTCATGTGATAGGATTAAGACACTTGTCATGATCTTGTCTAATCCTATTCACCACCTTTCCTTTATAAGCAAGGAATCATATTTACATTTCCATATTCAGTTTGGCATTCTTGCATACTTAATGATAGCATGATATTTCTACCATTTCTCTCTTATTGAAGTTATTTTGTCTTGCAGGTGATCCAAGGGCGTTTGAGGAGTTCACCATAAACTCCTACAAGGAATATTACATTATTAAGTGTCTTAGTTATGATTTTTTAGAGTATATGTGTAGGTTAATATATTATTGTAATATTTGGTTGTACAAGTGTTTATAGGGATTTTATTTGTTAAAATAACTCATATATGTAAAGGGAGTTTTTATAAGATATTTCCTAAAATATAAGAGGTGAAACTCCTATAAATATGTAAAATTTATTACACAAAATAGAGAGAAAGAGCTAAGTATTATCGTGTGTATACAATTTTAAATGCTTCTATAACTCTAACACCAAAATTATATCATGGTATCAGAGTATTCAAGTGATACTTATTCTTGAAGTGCCTGTAATATCAATCTTGATTTTGTGGAGCTTTGCTTTGAGGAAAAGTTGTGTTTTCCTTTACAGAGGAGGTGGATGAGTTCCCAAAAGGTGTTGAAATATTATTATTATTTGGTAATAATATATCTTGTGGAGTTGTAGATAATTCAAATAGAATATGTCAAGAGACTAGTTGTGCTTTGAAGATTTTGAATTACAGTAATGTTAATGGTAACTGGTAAGCCAATGAGAATAACGTTTTTCCACTGTGATCCAAGGATTCATAAGAGTAGTTATGTAAACATTTCATCAAGAATCTAGACAAGGAAATAGATACTAAAGGATTGTATGATGCATTCTTTAGTTTTGGACCATTATTTCTTGCAAAGTGGCTACAAATAACAATGGCTAGTACAAAGGTTATGGTTTTCTATGTTGTATGACCAAGAAGAGGTAGCATCGAGTTCCATTAAAAAATTGAATGGCATGTTGCTTAATGAAAAATGATATTTTATACGACACCAAGAAAGAGAGTGATCAATGGGTACTTCCAAGTTTAGAAACATTTTTGTGAAGTCCACAATGCACTTTTTATCACTTTTTTTGACCTCAACAACTAGTTTCAACTAAGTCTCAACAAGGATAACTAAAGTTGATTACAAAATTATTTAACTCTAGAAGGTATAAAGTAGAAGTATTATATGATGTCCCATCAACTAGGCTTCCAAGGGAATCTATAACATTCCCTAGTGGTGTGAAATTGATGGATGAAGTTAAAGAAGAGGGTCAATCTTTTCTTCTCATGTTTTACTTGAAAATAACTTAATGAATGACTTAAGTATTGGATATAAGGTGACTTGAGCTCATGGGATAGGCACCCTAAGTGAAAACTGGGTCTTAGGGAGCACAACCTAAAATGAGTGTTAGAGGTGCTCCAAAAGTGGACTATGATGTTCCAAATCAGAGTGCCAGGGTTTTCCAAGGGTTGTAACTAGGTTCTCTAGTAGAGGTACTTGGTTGGACCCAAGAGTGGAACAAGTCATTCCAAGTTGGTACACAGGGTGTTCCAATAGGGGTACTGGGTACTCCAAAATGGTGGTAGGGGTGCTCCAAGAGAAAAAATGGGTTTGAGACTCAAGGGTAAAATGAAGTCAATAGTCAAGTTATTTATAATCCAATAAGGATTATATATGAATTTGAAATTTAGGCTTTAGTTTATAGTTTATTTTGGTCTTAGTAAAAAATTGAGTTATTTGTCTTATTTTGTTTAAGTTATATAGTTGGGAATTATTGTTATGTTATAATCTTATTAGTGTTGACAAAGCCAAGTTGTATCATTTTATGTAGAATAGGGTCCATTTTTTTATAAAAAAATAGAATATGGCCCATTTTCACGAGTTATTAATTATCGTGTCATAAAATATATATCTATCAAAATCTAAAAGTGTCAAAAAATAATTAAAAATAAAAATTACCTCAATTGTAATTGGATACACTGTCACTTTATATGTGATGTCGATCTTGAACGGGGCATTCTAAAATTGAGCTTTGAATCTATATTTTCTAAGTAACAGATTAATTGAAGGATGGAGGCACATGAGGTTGGAGGACATTCAACTAACTCTCATCAATCACTAGCGATAGGGTTGCAAAATTATTTTAGTGATAAAACCACTTGTACCAAAATGACTAAATCCAAGATTGATTCCCAAGTGGCAATGATAACCATCTTGTATCATTTGTGATCAGAGTGGTATAGATCTATAATGATGACTGCATGTGCAACAGAGAGAACTTAGTTCTAAATTTTTATAGTGATTGGATGTGTATGTCCCCAATCACATTTGTTGAGTGATAGTGATTGGATGTGTTTGTCCCCACTCACAATTGTTGGTTGTTTGTGATTGGATGTGTTCCATGATCATAATTATTGTGAGTAGAAATGTGTGTCCTTGTTCATAATGATGTTGGATAGATGTGTTTGTCCTTATCGAAACTTATTGAATTTGGGTATAAGTGTTAGCCCCTATCCCTAGTTTCATGGATAGATGTGTTTGTGCCTATTCTTAGGTAAATTCTAGTAAGGTCGATCCTACCAAAGAAGTATAGTGAGGAAATTTACACCATTGTTTATCCTAAGCAGATGTGTATGTCCCCACTCATACCTTGTTTTAGTGATGAACTATTGAATGTGTTCATCAAGTAATATTAGTTCACATATCCATGTTTGGATAATGATGTACTATGGGGAGGTGTTAGGAATATTACATAAATAGATGTCTTAGTAATGGTTTGTTAGAGTATCATGTGTAGGTTAATATAATTTTAAAATATTTGGTTGTATGAGTGTTTGTAGGGATGCGAGTTATTAAAACAAATCATCTATCTAAAATGATTTGTTATAAGAGGATTCCTATAATATAAAAGATGAAATCCTATAAATATGTAAAATTTATTGAATGAAATATACATAATAGAAGCTAAGTATTATTGTGTATATAAATTTTTGCATGCTTATATAACTCTACCCCCATTTTTTTGTCAATTCTTGTTTTGGACTTTCCTTTACACAACCTCTAACAATCTGAGTATCTTTAGTAAGATCCATGGATTTCTACCCCATTTCTTTAGACAACAAGGACTAAACCACACCATCAAGTTTCAACTAAGATGTGGAGCTATTGGTTGCCATCACAAGGTTATCCCATGAATTTGACAAGGAATAAAGAAAATCAATGCATTTGTCTTCCCTATCCGTCTTGATATAAATTAATTAATAATGGTGATAAAACCATTCAAGTGCTTAACCACTAAATATCCATAAAAAAATTTAATAGAATATATTTTTTTCCATAAGAAAATGTTATTTAGCGGACTTTTTTTTTTGATATATGAAATTGGCTAAGGGAGCCAAACCTATATTACATTCCAGGGGGGTTCTCCGTTGAAGCATATTGCAATGAAGCTCCAACCAAGATAAGACTACCCCACCCCCTCCAAAATACCCCTAACTGAGCAAATTTTCCATATTTTAACAGTCATCAAAATTACAAAAATTTTGTTACCACCCTACTTGAAACGTCCTCATCCACTCTGTTCACCATCTCATTGGCCCTACATACGACATCATATGCGGTCCTTACAACCAGTCTAGGAGGAAACTGATCCCCACTGCAACTTATCCCCTCCTGAGGTTTGTGTGCATGTTTCTTCCATATATGAAGAAAGGCATCAATGGGGAATTGAAGTTATAGTAGAGCCTGAACCAACACCCTCCATCCATTTCAAGACCGCCACCCTCCACCTCCCAATCTAGAATTTGGGCCATACTGCCATGCCATTTCATCTGCACATAAAATTCCATTATGTTACAGACCATCTCCTTATCTTCTACCTCCAACAACCACACCATGAAGATCATCAACGCCACATTTGTAATCATTTGGTACTTATTCTCCAGCTTGATGTACTCCCCCAAAACCATCTTTATCGCCTGCATTACCATTGGGGAGTGGCACCTGGAGGTATTCTGCAACTCACCCCATGAAAGCTACCTTGCGCCCATAAACTAAAAGAGGCTTCCATAATGTCAATACCTCACCTCACCTCTCCATCTGATAAATAACATTTCACATCTAATTCATTCATGAATATCATTTTTGCTTCCAAATAAATCTCAATTGAATGATAGTCGTCTGTATATTCCTCCACTTCATTAATCAGCCTTCAATGTTGTCCATTTCCAACTTTTTCAGAACATGCCAATTATCCTCCTGCCTTGAAACTCCACCTTCCCCACTTTTATCAATTGCCCAAATTTTCTAGGTGGTCTGCCAACGTGTTCCCCCCATATGAAAGCAACATCCCCATTTCATCACATCCCAGACACTAATATATGAATAAAGGGTCAACCCAACTTGCTTAACAAGTATCCTAATTAATGAAACCAACTAGCATTTTCCAAATTCAATGCCCAAGATTGACCCTAGATCTTCAAATGAACCTTTAATTAATTTTATAATTAGGATGACATCTCTTCATGTGACCCACTTGCATACATTAAACACATTTTCAAACGTCACATACAACAAATCCCTAGGAAATATTGTGTAACCTAAAGTGTGGTGTCATACTTCAAGATAAACCAAAACTTTTACAAAATATTTAACATTTTATGTAAGGTGAACAAAACATTTCCCAAAAATTAAAATAAATCGACTAATCTAATATTTATAAATTATTTTGAATAAAGTTTATTTTTTCTAACATAATTTAATTTCTATGACATTCAATATTAATATTATATCTTTTTCATATTGTGTCTTGTTAATAATTATAATACAATTTATCCATTAGGTAAGTGGAAGAAGTTGATTCCACTTTTAGTGGAAGTATCATGGAGACAAAAGTTGTCACAAGGAACATGTATGTGTTTCATAAATAAAAAAGTGTACCTGCTCAAGAACGAAATCTTGAACCTAAAGATAAGTTTAGAATGAATGCATATTTCAGTTTGAGCTTTCATTCTTAAATAGGAACACATTTTTTTGAAATGCATGTGTTCCTTTTAGAATGAGTACCCATTTATTTTTAGAACATGTACCCATTTCTAAATGCATACCTATTTCCTTTTAGAATAGTGTTTTATAATGAGTAAATGTTTCATAAAATTTAAAATTTAACACTTGCAATTGTGATTTGGTTTTAGGATTAAAATAGATTTGGAAACCCAACTCTAAGCTATGGACTTGCAAATACGATGCCATGGTAGTAGCAAGAATAAAAAACTAACTTTGGTAATATTGTTTACAATTTTTCTTTAGAAAATTTGGATGAAATTAATACCCATTACAAATGAAAATGTCTAATTTTAAAATGTATAATTTTTTTGAGTGTTGAAAACATAATTTTATATTTATTAATGACATTTTAAAATGTATAATTTTTTCAAGTGTTGAAAACATAATTTTATATTTATTAACTAAATTTTAAACAAATGCCTAATAAACTTGAAATGACATATATTACTATTTTTTAATAAATTTTAATTTTAAGTTTTTTTTTGACAAATCTAGACATCATTCTCTACATGGAAAATAAAAAATTCATGTTACAATTATTTTAGGTCAAATTATGTTGGCCATACGCGAGGGGTTTTAAAAAACACTTTAATCATAGTAAAAAAATTAATCAACAAAATATTTATTAAAAAAATTATAAAAATATCCTACCCAAACTTCTATATCATATACATATCTCCATAAAAGGATTTCAAGAAAAAAATCATTTACTATGTATTTTGTTAGCCATACAAGTGCACATTTTGACCTTCAACATTCTTTTATACATGATCCTATACAAAACTAAATTTTATCATATGAATATTAGGATAAATTATACATTTGAAAAATAAAAAATAAATGCTACATTTCATATTTTTACACCATGTTAATATTTTGTGTAAGTGCTTCAAATTTTACCCCAACTATGACAAGCTTTGATTTTTAAGAAAAATATTTCCACTTTTTGGCCAAAAAGAGGAGCCATTATCTTGCACTTACACCATCTATCATTGCTATACTTTACCCAAGATATGTCCTATAATTGATATTGATAATGAAATGCTTTATATAAAAATAACAAACAAGATTTATAGCTGTAAAGATGAAAAGTATATCCTCACACTTTTCCCTCTTGTTATATGTCACTTTACATGGGTGTCCTAAGTACATAGTCCTAACACATGGTTTTCTTTGATTTATAAAACTCATTGACCTACTTGTTTATCGGTCAAAAATAACATCTTAGCTCTTAGATTAATACTTTCTCTAGACCTAGGTCAAGACTAAATGTGTAGCCTTAACCTAGTGTAGCCTAACATTATAGCTAATTTAAAACTCATGACTCTTTTTTTTTCCTAGGAATTGTATAAAATGATATCCCTAGGTCATTTCAATCATCTATCGATATCCATTACCACTCAAAATAGGATCACTCATTAATCAAACATTTTCTATATCTCTTTCTTTGCATTGGTATTAAAATTACATTAGTTTTTATACCAAGAATGTCAAACCTCAATTATTGCACTCAATTTAATACTTTAGCTCATTCATTTAACTTCATTCATTGCATTAAGTTTAAAGAAATTATTACATCATTTTACCACATCATCATTAGCTACTTATGCATCTATTCCATAACAAGCTCCAAAAATGCTTCTCAACACCATTAGGTTATTAATTTTTAGGTACAAATATAGGTAAACACATTTTGAAAAAATAGGAACATTGAGTTCAAGGCCACCAAAAAAAGAGGTTTACAAGACTTAGGATCAAGGTTGCGTGTGTAGCATCAACCTTACATAAATTTTGAGAATGACCTAGTTCATAATTTAATTTTCTACTTCCAACTTGTCTATTTTTAAGTAATGATGAGTTATGCTTCAAATGTTTTTGATTAGTGGTAAAACATGTTTTGAAGGGACCCCAAAACCGTTTACAAAAATAACATGTAAAGAAAAAGAAAATTACAATGAGCACACATCAACCAAAAAACATGTCATCAACACAACAACAACCAAAAAGAAAGACAAAAGCAACAACACTACATATTCTTAAGGATATCTGCAACTTCCATATCCCCTTGTCGTAGTCTTCTGATAATCATCCATAACTTCAAGCATTTCTTTACCGGGGGCCCTAGCCTACACTTTAGTCTTGTTGCATGTTCTAGCACCAAGCCCACCCACATTAACCTCGCTAATCAAAACACTTTGCACCCCAACAACTCTATCAACAAAACCCTCTTCCTCCATATGCATACCACCAACACCAACATCCTCAACATGATCCATCTCCTTGCACTTCTTGGCCAAATCAACAGGAGTGGAGATGCCCACAGACTCATAATTCACATCAGTCCTCTCCTCAACCTTCACTAGATTCGCACCAATCCTTTCCCACTGGACTTCCAGGGTCAGGATTCTTTCTTTGAACGCCTGTTTCATCTTTAGCGTTTGTTTAGCAACCATCCTCAGAGACTCAAACATCTTGTCAACTTGATTCTAAATTGAGGAATCACTCACTTTAGTCACTGCCCCCTGACCCTAACATTGGTCATGTTGAGTTCATGAAACACCCATTTAAACAATTTAAACAAATAAATGGATCCCTCCTTAGCCATCTCTATGTTAGTGTAATTAAATTAATTATTACACTAGCATAAGTTAACTTAGGTCATTTAGTCCTAGGTTGCATTTTAATAAATCATTTAATAATGGGGTAATGTCCCCTTCCTTGTTTGTAGGAGAGAAGATTCCTTCTAGAAGATGAGTTGTCCTTCTAGAACTTATCTCAACATTTAATAATTTCCTCGATAGGGTTCACATGTTGTTAGATCATGACACATGGCAACATCTCATGCATCTTAGGTTTTCTTTTTTGCCTATATATTTAGGTATTTTGTTCATTTGTAATAATATACCAATCAAATATCAATCTATGATCTAATGTTGTAGATCAATAGTAATCTATCTTTGCAGCCCTTAGTTGCAACACTTTTTGTGTGGTGTAATTTCTCTTGGAAAGATCCTTTGAAGTGTGTGTAGCTTCATTGGATGATTCAACATCCATCATTTCAACATGATATCTGAGCATGTTGAATTCTAACACTCTAAAACATTGGAAACTTCCCCACGGTCAAAGTTAAAAATATCTTTACCCACAACAACATCCTCCTAGGAGGAACCCACCTTATCTTGACTAATACCAACTTCCTTACCTTTACCTTGAGCCACCAACATCTATATTTTATGGATTGAAGTGGAAATTTCCTTAGCAATAGACCTCCTTTTGTTTTGCACCTCCACGTCCACACTCAGAAAATTCAAAGCGTACAACCCACCATCCAACTTCACAGGAGAAACATCTTGTATGTTCACCATCTGGCTAGCTGACCTAGTCACCATTTTCTTATTGCTACCCTCCATCTGGCCTTGCTTCCTTTTGGTTCCCAAAATAGGGGACGGTGCTTCACCAACAATAGAAATCCTATCCTTGAGGATAGTAGAAGGGGCAGCAGGCTTAACTTTCCTCGACATGTTCATAGCCTTATCCTCGCTACATGTCTCATAGTCCTTCTGGATAGGACATGAGGCCCCTTTATCAGCCTTACCCACAATAGGAGGTTGTGGAAACACTTCCATGGAAGCGTGAGAGTCTGGAACATAATCCGTGTCCTCCTTCAATTTAGATTCCTCGTCTGAAACTTCAGACTTCTTCATCCCTTTCATAGAGACCAGCTCATCTTTAGAAGCAGTTTCATAATCCTTAGCCGACTTCTTTTGCTTACCCTTAGGAGTGATAGCCAACAACTTAGAGACCTCAAAGGCTTTAGCACAATCCGAGATTAGAAAAATAAGGCCCACATGCAGCACCAGATTCTTAGGGTTCCTTTTGTGGTCCTTCAAACCACACTCCAGAGAGGCTACCAAAAAGTGGTCAATGTCACTATCTTATTTTTAGATCTAATTTTAGATTTTGGGTATCAAATATTTGTTCATTCAAATTATTCTCCCTCTTCAACTTCAAAGTATAGAATTAAAAAAAATAGTTCTAGATCTAGTTACATGTCTAAACTTACCTTATTTATCTAAGTTAAATTTTTATTACTTAATTAATTAGTTAAACTATAATTTTAATGTAGGATGTTTATTCCTCTAGATAAATTGGTGAACCCGTAACTTACATGCCTATCCTTCAGGGTTTTCTTCTTTACATTAGGTCTATATGTTCTAACTTTTATCATAGTTTTTTTCTTTGTACTTATAGTACTTTAATTAGGGTTTTACCCTTAGTTTCATGTCACCTTTTTAATCCACCCTATTTTGTGTGCTTCATTGTTAGATCATTTGATGTATCCGTTGATAATTAGTGCACATGATTTACATTTTAATTATTATTTCTCATTGTGTTTGCTTCATCATATTGACTTGAAACACAATGATTCCATATTCATGTTTTTTAATTTTTATTTTGTCTTTCTCTCCATGTTAAGTGCATTGTTTTTATGATGTACATATGTTTCACAACCCTAACTAGGAAGAAATTGATGATTTTTATATACTTGGTAGGTTCATTTTGCTTGGATGTATATGACATTGGAATAAAGATTAATTTATTTTCTCTATATTTGATGTTTCATGTATCATAATATTATAACATGATTTTATATCTTTATTCTTCATTATATCAATTCATTTAGGATTAAATATGTTTGATCATGTGATATAAGAGGGATTCACTGGACATAGGTCTCTTCGTTCTCAAGAGATCACCAGGGAACGAACTGCCCTTATACACCTCAACTTAAGCAATTCAATGAAAATGTAGAAAAGTATACTTCAAGTTGTGTTTCAGAGAAAGTTGCCTTAGATCCTGAGAGAGTGAAACCCCGAGATTTCTGCCTCAAATGAGTGAGCTATCAGGAAAAAGACAATAGTGCAGTTTCAAGATGTTAGCACAGCGCGCTATCATTTAAAAGGCGCGTTAGTATCCTAAACAACAGAGGGCTCAGGAGCTCAAGCGGACAGAACCAAGTTCCATTTCTAAGCTCAGGTTTGGAATGTATTGAGCAAAATAAATGAACAGGAAGTCAAAATCTTGTAATAAACGCAAGGGGACTTAGAGAGAGCTTACCTTTTGCTGGACGTTCAACTCTTCATTCTAAGCTCCACTTTGCACCTACACACATAAGAACAAGGGAGAAAGGTTGGGGCTGTATAGGGGCCTACCTCAGTTAGACCCCCATTATGGTGTTCCCACCTCCATGGACAACAAAGTTGGAAAGGAGTGTAAATAAAGTAAACAAAGCATGTGGTGAAAGAAAAGCCCACTTAGGAGTAGAACTTGCACCATGAGATAGTAAATGAACAAGTAAGGAAGGAAAGTGAGAGAGAGAGCGTTACCCACGGGCCTAGACCCTCTCTGGAGCACATGGACGCATTGTTGGGACCTCAGTCTGGCATGGCTTCGCTTGTGAGAGTGTTGCTATCAAGGATGAAGAGAACTCAAGACTGGAGCGAGTAATAAGAGAGCTTGAATGAATGAATTCCAACCCCAAATGAGAGAAAGAAAGGGGTTTATAATGCATGCAAGGGAGGAAAAGGGTCATTACATCTGAAATCCAACTGCTAGGACACATGTCAAAAGAGTTAGAATTCAAAATTCCCTGTTTCAAACTCGAAAAACCGCTAGGACGCTAGCGTGTCGTGTAGGCGTCCAAAGCCTAGATTTTTGGGAAACATGTCATTAGGCTTTTGTTGCTCTGCCACAAGTCCACATGGAGTTAGAATCATGAAATTTTGACTCATGGGGTTTTTGTCATTAATGCTCTAAGGTGTCATAAATACTATGAAAAAATGCAAAAATGTGGAATTTCCCCTAGGTGCAATTCTGCGACATTACAATTTGCCCCCACTTTAGTGGGCTTTATTTTGGAAAAAAATAGCCTCACTAAAGTAGAGAAGAAAAATTTCACCCAAATTTTTGAATTTTACAGATTTGTGTGCCAATAAAAAGGGACCACAGAGGCCACCGAAGTTGAGCTAACCAATATCGAAGGTGCCCTTGACATCCAAGCTCAACAAACAACAAAAAAATGGTCATGAAAATTTGTTCAAGACTTTAACCTGGCAAACTCAAATTTTGGGTCAGCCTCAAAAAATCAGAAGAAGCTATAAGGGAGAGAAGAATGACCAAGAAAAAGTCATTGATTCAAAGGAAAATATGATCAAGAGGTAACCATATGCCCCTCCTGAGTTTTCCCCCAACTTGGTGGGGTAAATTCAAGAGAAACTAGGGAGCCACAAACTCTAGGTAAAATGGGCCTCGGGAGGGCTATATATACCTAGGTGAGCCCCTATAAGGGTCATTTTCACTATTCATTGCGAGAAAATTATTGAATTTTGTGAGAGAAAAGTTAGCAAAATGCCTAGTAGGAGGGAGTACAAGACATTGAGGTTGGAGTAGCCAAGACACCGAGGTTGGAGCAGCTATGCAAGGACATTGTCGAGGGTCACAAGGTGGACCAGGTAGGCCTCTAAGCCTCGTTTTTTCTGAATTTTAGCTTATTTTTAGCACTTTTCTAGTTGGCGAGGTGCGCAAGTGTCTTTTTTTGGCACTTGGGTCCAAGAAATGCGTTGTTGTCCATAGTTTGTGTCAAGATCCCAAGTTTGCATTTCATCTCGAGGATGCGCTGACATCCTTGAGGTGGCCATGGTAGACAGGGACGCATGTGCAATGCGCAAACGTCTGCGTGACACACATAGGTCTTAAATTTTTTTTTTTTTTCATAATGAAATTCGATGTTCTGACTCAAAAAAATTCACTTTTTACAGGAGTACTTGGAAATTCGGGAGCATCCAGAAGGGTGAGTATTCTGACTCGTTCATGAGTAGAGGGACCGTATAGCCGGTATGTTGGGTGAAAATTATGTAATCAACTTCGATAGATTACACAACTTGGACTTCAGCCACAGCTATGTGAGATGTGAATCTCTCCTCTCGGAAAGGGGAGGCACCCTTCTTACTACTAAGAGAAACAATAGTAAATCACACAAGTAATTACAAAATGTACACGAAATTCACGGAGTGGGGGGGTGTGTTACATTCATCCTTCTCTCTTTTTTCAGAGAAGATGTTTACAATGCTTCACGTGTTGGAAGTTACGAATTCTTGATAACTTGAAACGAACGCTAAGCGGTAATACCAATATCTATCTATCCAAAGCGAGCGTAGAGATACCCGAGTATTAACAACAAACAAATAAATTAAAAAGGGAAAGCTCACGAAGGCACAAAGTCGTTCCGTGGCTTTATCAATGTTGGATCTGCATAAACGTACCGTTTGCTACGTTAGAAGCACAAAGTCTTCTTAGACGCAACAATTCTTCAAACATCATGAAGGATTACAAGCACAAAGTCTTGTAGATCATCCAACAAAAGTGTTAATAGCACGAACGATTACAAGCACAAAGTCTTGTAGATCCTTCGACAAAGTATTCAAGAGTATGAATAATTACAAGCACAAAGTCTTGTAGATTATTCAACAAGAACATGCAAGAGCATGAATGATTATAAGCGCAAAGTCTTATAGATCATTCAACCAATGATAAAAGAAATACAATGCAATCTAAATAACGAATGTAACACAAAGTTTACATCAACTACTTAGAGTCTTTCAGATTCCTCGAACTAATCACTACCAAATCGTATCAACTTACAAAAGTATGAATCAGCATAAGTTTGGCTTGCAATCCTTTTTATTTTATTGATTGAATCTCTTCTGAAAAAGAGCATAAAGTTTCACAAGGTTTGCTTACAAAGGGCAACCTTAGTTGCAAAAGGCTAAAAAAGATAATTCTGATGAAAATCCCTCATTATATATAGAAAGGGGATGAGCAAAAGGAATTAGGAAAGAATTGAGAAAATGGGGAGAGTTAGGTGAAAGCGATTTTAGGAGATCTCACCTAACTGACCAAAGTCAAAAGTATAATTTATTTTCAAAATATTACATCTTTGGACTTGGTGTGGTACAATTTACAATAAGACATTTGAAAATGTCAAGAAATATTTACAAGATGCATAATGGGATGCACCGGAAATGTCTAACACTGGAGAACAGGAAGCTTCTTCATGTTTCTTTGCTTGGGCGCGGAGTCTTCATACTTCTTCCTGGTCTCCTGCATGAAATTTTTATTTGGATGAACCAAGATCAAAGGACATCACCTTCGGGATCACTTGACGAGATCTGGAGAGAAACTGCAAGGATGGTGAATCAACAAGCATTAGCAGAAAAAGTAGCATTGGGAAGCGTGGAGCGGATGACAAGGCACGCAAAACGATGCGGGAGCGAAGAAATGGGGTTCGGAATGGAAACAGAGCAATTTTGAAGAAACTAGGTTAAAAACTGCCAAAAATGTAAAGGTGCTAAAATTCAGCAACATTGCACAAAAAATGACTAAGTCTGGAAGAAAAGTGTAAAGGTGCTAAAATTTAGCTCCATTGCACAAAAAATGACTAAGTCTGGAAGAAAAGTGTAAAGGTGCTAAAATTTAGCTCCATTGCACAAAAAATGACTAAGTCTGGAAGAAAAGATTGTGAAAAGTGTAAGGGCGCTAAAATTCAGCGCCCTTACATTTTTGGAGATTTCAGTCTTTGATGCAGGGGCGCTAAATTTTAGCGCCCTTGCATTTTTCAAAGTTAGAATTTATTTCAACATGTCAGGGCGCTAAATTTTAGCGCTTCTGCATCTGAGACATGATTTTGGAAAACGGATGTAATGGTGAATGAAAACGGCGCTCGAGGTTTGCAAAGTGTTTGTCTGCATGGAGTTGCCATTGAAATTGGAGAATAAAGAGAAAGCAAGGGTAACAACTTACAAAGATGAAACGCGAAAAATGCTGGAGAGGGATGTCGAAAAACTCAAAAAATGTATTTGCAGTTTGAAGAAAACTCGCCCAGCATGAAGAGAGGAAGAACTAAAATCATAAACAATGAAAATGGCGAACTAAAACACTTTTAAGTGAAAGAGAAAATCGAAAACCTAACTCAAGTCGAGCAATAAATTTAGGCACGAAAAGTGGCACAATTGACGAAAGACGCGAAAATCATGAAGAAACATGCCAGGGCCAAAAAAGTTTAAGTGTCAGGAAAATGTGTAATGGCGCTAAAATTTAGAGCTATTACATTTTGGAAAAAATTCACTTTCATGCAGGGGCGCTAAATTTTAGCGCCCTTGCACTTTTCAGACTTAGCCAAATTTTGGCTTTCAGAGCAGGGGCGCACTTTTTCAGAGCCACTGCATTTTTCGCAATTCGCTAAGTACGAACAGTGAGACTTCGCGAAGGAGCTCGTTTCGAAGGTCTTCGTGAGGCGAACGTGGGGAATGCTCGAATTGACTATTTGAGACTCTGGAACGCATTTCGAGGTGGCTTGAAAATCACTTCGTTATGCGTACTTGAACTTCACGAATCCTAGGAAACAGACAAGTTTCGTAGGGGGGTTATCCGTGGAACGAGCGTTGCTAGATTCCGTGATAACAGCAGGCTCCTGTTGGGGATATTTCTTCAATCGTTCTTTGAAACGAATGAAGGGAGAAGAACTCCAGAATTCAAGTGCCTTTATCCATTGGGCTTGGAGTCAGGTGACAATGACGAAATTTTTTTTTACGAAAACAAGACGCAAACTTATGCAAATGCACTTATTGAAAAGGGAAAAACCTACCTAATTAAAACTAGCCATTAATGAGACCTTCTCAAATGAAACCGTTCACAGGTTCAACAAAATAGTTGCCTTTCTTCAACAGCTTGCAAGGCCTTCCATGATCATTAGCAACTACATGTAGATGAGGTTGAAGCATTGCTTCATGAAAGAGATGAACAGATTCAACTACCTTTGAAAATATTATGGATATACTGCTGCTCCAAAATAAATCATTGAATCCAGGCTGCTCCTGTGCATCTACAAATATATTTTTAACTGCATCCTCAAGTTTATCTTCAGGCTCAGGTGCAAGTGGAACCTCTGTCTTCCCATTGGCCTCCAACCAAGCAAGATGTCTTATGGGACATTCCCTTGATCGATCAAAGATTGAATGCTTCTTACCAGTTGCTACCTCAACAACTGATTCATCAACCATGGCAACCTCATGCTGCTTGGGATGATCTCCTTCATGTGACTCAAATGAAGATATGACTGCATTGTATACCTCAATATGATGTTCACCATTCTCAGACTTGGGAAAATCTGAATTATTTATAAGAAGGTCCTCACGTGACATAGATGCATTCTTTTCAACTTGATTGAAATCTGCATGCATGTCCATCTTTTCAGATCTCAAGAAAAGATTATTTTCATTCACTTGAATTTCAGCAAAATGACTTTCATCATCCTGCTTTTCATCAATGGCTTTCTGAGACTGCATAAACCAGAAATGGGAGTCGCCAGCTATGCATGCTTCCTTTTCCTGGAAGAGAATAGCGAGATCACTTGGATCGGAGTCAGGATGTTTCACTGCTCCTTTTACTAATGGTACCTCGAGAGCAAGCCTCTTTGGAGGTGAAGATAACTTGTGTTGATTACCAACAGCAAAATTATGAGCAACATTTGAAATTGACCTCCTTGGTACGTCCTGACAAGGCACATAAAACATGCCTTGAGCTAATTGCTTTTTGAGGTCAAATAGCTCATTCGCCAACCTTTGCACCATAGGATCCCTCCTTGTGATGGAAGAAAATAACTCCAAAGAAGAGCTTTCTTCAAATTCATCCGAGTCAATTTTTATTTGCCCAGCAAGAATGAGATCATCTTCAATTTTTGTCGCCAAGGTCTGCACAACTGCAAGAGTAGCTGGAGGTGCTCTTCTCAATAGGAAACCAACCTCGGGCACTTGAGCATTTACAAAGAAACATTTCAAGTTCTCAGCTATAGGTTGAGCAACAGTTGGAATTCTTCGTGTCAACTTGTTGAAGTGAGCAATGAACTCGCGCATGGGCATGTGAGATTCCTTCTTCAACTGGGTGAGCTGAGCCAACAAAGCATGAGCATCTTCAGGAGGCTTGAACCTTTCTTCAAACTTGGCTATGAGAGTTGCCCAGTTTGTGATGGTACTTGGCGCCAAATGATAAAACCAATCTGCAGCAACACCTTGGAGAGTCTCCACAAACAGCCTTACAGATACATCTTCGTATTCAACACCATGAACTCCACAAGCAATGTAGAAAGCAACAACGTGCTCGTCAGGATGTTGCCCATCACCAAAAAACTTGGGAAAGTTCTTCCGTGAGCCTTCAGGAAGACCATGTAGGGGTAGAACTAGGCTCAACGGACCAAAAGCATTTCCCCAAGGACCTTGAGCAGCCATTTACATGTCCTTGGTGAAATCTTGAAAAACTTACAAGAAAATAAATTACAATAGAAAAGGACACAAGTATACTTCAAACGAAAGCATGAGGCTTTAGAATGCGTATCGTGTCCCCAGCGGAGTCACCAAAAAACTGTTGGGTGAAAATTATGTAATCAACTTTCGACAGAATACACAACTTGGACTTCATACGGCTATATGAGATGAATCTCCTCTAGGAAGGGCGCCCTTCTTACCTTTAAGAGAAACAATAGTAAATCACACAGTAATTTTCAAAATGTACACGAAATTCACTGGGTGGGGTGTGTTACATTCATCCTTCTCTTTTTGAGAGAAGATGTTTACAATGCTTCACGTGTTGGAAATTCCGAATTCTTGATAACTTGAAGCGAACAACTAAGCGATATGCCAATATCTCTCTATCTCGTCGAAAGCGGCGTAAGAGATACGATAATTAACAACAAACAAATAAATTAAAGAGCTCCGCGAAGGCACGAAATCGTTGGTAACTATCAATATTGGATATGCATAAACGTACCGTTTGCTACGTTAGAAGCACAAAGTCTTCGTAGACGCAACAATTCTTCAAACAGCATGAACGATTACAAGCACAAAGTCTTGTAGATCATCCAACAAAAGTGTTAATGGCACGAACGATTACAAGCACAAAGTCTTGTAGATCCTTCGACAAAGTATCCAAGAGAATGAATAATTATAAGCACAAAGTCTTATAGATTATCCAACAAGAACATGCAAAAGTATAAATGATTATAAGCGCAAAGTCTTATAGATCACTCAACCAATGATAAACAAAATAACAATGCAATCTAAATAATAGATGTAAAACAAAGTTTACATCAACCACTTAGAGTCTTTCAGATTCCTCGAACTAATCACTACCAAATCAAATCAACTTACAAAAGTATTGAATCCAATGCAAAGTCTGGCTTGCAATCCTTTTCTTTATTGATTGAATCTCATTCACAAAATATGAACGCAAAGTTTCACAAGTTTGCTTACAAAGGGGCAGCACTTCGTTGCAATAGACTAAAAGATATAATTTACAATGAAATCCTCACATTATATAGAAAGAGGATGAACAAAGAAGGAAAGAAATTAGAGAAAATGAGGAAAGTTAGGTGAAGCGATTTTAGATCTCCTAACTTTGACCAAAGTCAAAGTGTAATTTGTTCTCAAAAGATTACATCTTTGAACTTGGTGTAATTACAATTTACAAAAAGACATTTGAAATGTCAGGAAATATTTACAAGATGCATAAAGGGATGCACCGGAAATGTCTAACACTGGAGAACAGGAAGCTTCTTCATGTTTCTTTGCTTGGGCGCGGAGTCTTCATACTTCTTCCTGGTCTCCTGCATGAACTTTTTATTTGGATGAACCAAGATCAAAGGACATCACCTTCGGGATCACTTGACGAGATTTGGAGAGAAACTGCAAGGATGGTGAATCAGCAGTGTTAGCGAGAAAAAGTAGCATTGGGAGCGTGGGCGGATGACAAGGCACATAAGCGTCTTGAGGCGAAAAGAAATGGGGTTGAATGGAAGGCAGGCAATTTTGAAAAGAAACTAGGTTCATGCCAAAATGTAAAGTGCTAAAATTGGCACCGTGCACCAAAAAATGTCTAAGTCTGGAAGAAAAGTGTAAGGTGCTAAAATTTGGCTCCATTGCACAAAAATGACTAAGTTGGAAAAAGTGCAAAGGTGCTCATTCAGCTCATTGCACAAAAAATGACTAAGTCACGGAAGAAAAGTGTAAAGGTGCTAAATTCGGCTCCATTGCACAAAAAAATATTCGTCACGGAGAAAAGGTATAAAGAGTGCTAATTTGTCCATTGCACAAAAAAATGACTAAATCACGGAAAAAGCGCAAAGGTGCTAAAATTCAGCTCCGTTGCACAAAAAATGACTAAGTCTAGAAGAAAAGTGCAAAGGTGCTAAAATTCAGCTCCATTGCACAAAAAATGACTAAGTCTGGAAAAAGATTGTGAAAAGTGTAAGGGCGCTAACATTCAGCGCCCTTACATTTTTGGAGATTTCAGTCTTTGATGCAGGGGCGCTAAATTTTAGCGCCCTTGCACTTTTCAGAGTTAGAATTTATTTTGGCATTTTCAACATGTCATGGCGCTAAATTTTGGCGCTTCAGCATCTTGAGCACATTTTTGGTAAAACAAATGTAGGGATGAATGGAAATGGCGCTCTGAGTTGGCAAAGTTTGTCTGCATGGAGTTGCCATTGAAATTGGAGAATAAAGAGAAAGCAAGGGTAACGACTTACAAAGATGAAACACGAAAAACGCTGGAGAGGGATGTCGAAAAACTCAAAAAACGTATTTGCAATTTTAAGAAAACTCGCCCAGCATGAAGAGAGGAAGAACTAAAATCATAAACAATGAAAATGGCGAACTAAAACACTTTTAAGTGAAAGAGAAAATCGAAAACCTAACTCAAGTAGAGCAATAAATTTAGGCACGAAAAGTGGCACGATTGACGAAAGACGCGAAAATCATGAAGAAACGTGCCAGGGCCAAAAAAGTTTAAGTGTCAGGAAAATGTGTAATGGCGCTAAAATTTAGAGCTATTACATTTTGGAAAAAATTCACTTTCATGCAGGGGCGCTAAATTTTAGCGCCCTTGCACTTTTCAGACTTAGCCAAATTTTGGCTTTCAGAGCAGGAGCGCACTTTTTCAGAGCCACTGCATTTTTCGCAATTCGCTAAGTACGAACAGTGAGACTTCGCGAAGGAGCTCGTTTCGAAGGTCTTCGCGAGGCGAACGTGGGGGAATGCTCGAATTGACTATTTGAGACTCTGGAACGCATTTCGAGGTGGCTTGAAAATCACTTCGTTATGCATACTTGAACTTCACGAATCCTAGGAAACGGACAAGTTTCGTAGGGGGGTTATCCGTGGAACGAGCGCTGCTAGATTCCGTGATAACACCCTCGTCATCAGAGCTCGAGTCTAAGTCAGTGTCAGTGTCCATATCAATAGAAGGATCTACCTCAACCAATGGAACACCAACCAATCCCTCATGTGCATCCTCCTCCTCAATCTGCATAGCATCTTCGGGATTAACATCCCAACGTAAGGCTGGAGTCTGATGATACTCACTAGACTGGCGATCTTGTAGCCGAAAAGCACTATGTACTGCCACCAACTTCTCCAATCGTCTACAGGTAAGGCAGTTCCTCTTGACTGATTGGATGAAGCTATATGTGGACCAATTCCTCTTTGCAGTAGAGGAACTGACAACTTGTGAAAGAAGGCGAATGGCAAGTAATCTCAACTCTGGTGCATCCTTCCCATGCCACGTCCACCATCCAATAGGGTCGGTTTGAGCCAATGTAGCTCTATCCATCCTCGCCTCTGGTTTGCCGAAGGTTGGACCATGAAGATTGGCAAATGCAAGCCACTGTGTGCGAAGTATGGTAGATTCCTCTGAAGTATACATTTTTGTAAGGGCCTTCGTGAAGCCTTCTTTCACCTCTTCATCATGAGATGGAGCCACTCCCCCAGGCCTCGGTGCATACTGTTGTGATGTTTTTCACACATCGCCCCATTGCAAATGGGGACCCCCTAATTTTGGCTTTGCTTTTGGTTTGGTGTTGGTTTGTTTTTGCTGTTGTCTCTCTCTTGTTCTGTCTGTCTTTTCGGGGATGTTCTCATCTGTGAGCTTTAACATGAAATTTGGCCAGGTCTGGAATTAGGGTTTTTATCTTTTGGTCAGTTCAGGGTTGAGTAAAGTGAATAAATTGAAAACCAAGCTTAACATTGTTGTCAGTGTGCTTCCAGCAGCTCTCAGCCAAGTTTCATCAAATTCCAAGGTACTTACTATTTTTAGTAAGTGTGAAATTCAGGGCAATTTGTCAGCATTTTTGAATTTTCAACAGTCACACCGCATTCAGAGCACATCAGACTATTCGCGTGCAAAATTTGAGCGAAATCGGATGACTTACTATTTTTAGCAGTCCGGCTTCCAGTGCTAATTTTAGGGTCCAGATGCAGATTTTTTCTTTGCATGTCTGGATATTCCTTCTGGGTTTTTCGAGACCTTCGCGATGATGTAACATGCAAGACGAGACGACTACTTTCAGGATTCAGCCTTCCGAGGCTATTTTTAGGGTTTGCATGTGAGGTTTCTTTTGCATGTCGGGTGATTCACGATGGGTTTTCAAGAGCTTGATGGTGTAACAGCCTGGCGAGGATTCTCACTCGATGAGGAACTTGCTATTTTAGCGGGTGTGTCGTATTGCTTCTCGGCGATTCGATTCACGAGCTGATCCTGATACCACCGGCGAAGACAAGCGAGGATCTTTTGATGCATGCGGTGCAAATTAGGTTTCCAACGAAGCCTAAAAATAGGCATCAAAGTCAAAATCTTCAAATCCGATGTAAACCCACTGCGATCGTGATCCTTGGGAGCTATCTGTTGGTGAAATTTGAGTCAAGCAGGCACTTACTGCATAGTAAGTCAAATTGAAACAACTAAAAACCATTAAAATCAAGTGCATCGTCGGGTGTCGTGATAAAGAGTCACGTGGTGAGGTCGCCTCATTCAGAATTTCCAACTCATTCAGACTTGGGAGCTAGGAAACATGAGGTTACTATTTATAGTAAGCCACCTTCAGGCTAAAAATAGCAGGGGGCTAAAAGTGGCAGTGTCGACAGGGCAACAAGGTTATGAGGATGCTGTGTGCAAAATTTCAAGTTGTTCTGAGCTTCAGAGACGCAAAATTAAGAGGCTTACTATTTATAGTAAGGCATGAGAAACCGGCAGAGACGAGAAAATGTCTAAGTCTGGAGCTTTATCTTCCACCACCTTGAAAATGCGCCCAGCTTGCCTTCAGATGTTTGAAATTTTTCTAAGGCATTAAAAATCTGCCTGCCACCTCCAAATGCGTCCAAGGCACAAGTGGTCAATGAAAGTCAACAAGGTTTATCCTGTTGGCATAGCAAAATGCGCCCAAGGGAACTCAGGAGAAAGTTTTAAAATTTTCTAAGTATAACTCTCATCCTCCACACAAGGCAAAATGCGCCCACTTCAAGAGTTGTTGAAAAAAGTTTCTAAGGCAAACGAATATCCTCCACCATGGCCTAAATGCGCCCAACAAGCAAGAAAGTCAAAGAGGTCAAAGGGTTTTATCCTCCTCCCATGCCAAAATGCGCCCAAGGAAGAGTTGGTGCAAGATATTTGAAATTTTTTCTAAGTATGAGTCTCGTCCTTCACACATAATGAAATGCGCCCAGCTTAAAGGTGGTCAAAGCAAAGTCAACTTTTTTTTATCCTCCTACATGGGCAAAATGCGCCCAAAAGCTGCCATGTGAAGACAAAATCTAGGAAGCTGAAGAGTCACTTGTTGAAGGCGTCGAATGTTTTCATCCTCCTCCACATAAGAAATGCGCCCAAAGCATGGCAAGTGAAGACAAAATAAGGAAGGCAAGGTGGCGTTGCATGTGTTTCATCCACCTCCCCATGCTAAATGCGCCCATGCAACTAAGGAGTCAACAAGTCAACAAAACTCATCCTCCTCTCACCTCAAAATGCGCCCATCCTCTTCCCTATGCTAATGCGCCCATGTTGAGGAGTTAAGAGGTAAGTGGATGGAGTAAAAGGTGGTAAATAAAGTGAAAGACACTTCATGGCGTGGTAAACACAAGGCAAATGATAGGCGTTTTCCTCTCAAAGTGTGATATGCGCCTATGTTGAAGGGAGTTATAAGGTGTTAGAAATATTTTCTAAGGCGTGATTTTCCTCTTCAAGTATAAAGGTGGCGAGTGATGGAAAATAAAATTGCTAGGCGTATCCTCTTGCATATGCCATATGCGCCTAAAAGTGTCAAGGGTGATGCTGGGCGTGTGAAGTGGTGAAAATGCTAGGCGTGGTATAAGATGATGTGATGAAGATTTTTCCTAAGACGTTGGAACTTCAAGTGAAGAAATTTTCCAAGTGAAATAAAATGTGAAGTGAGGCAAATTGCTAGGTGTTGAAACTTTCAAGATGATAAACTCTTTCTTAAGGCCTTGAAGGTGTCAGAGAAAAAAGAATTTTGCTAGGCACCTCTATGAGAAAAAATTTTCTAAGTGAAGTTGATATTTTCACAGGCAAAATTGATCGAGTTGGATATAAAATTTCTTAAGGCAAAATTTTCGAAGTGATTCAAATTTTCTAAGGCACAAATATTTTCTCTCTTGGAGAAAAATGCATAGGTCTGGAAAGGTGGTGAAGTGTTCGAAAATTTTTCAAAGGTGAAGTTGCCGGAAGTGAAGTCAGTGGATGCCAGCTCCGCAGGGTCAATAAAAATTTTCCAAGTCAGAGCAAAATTCTCAGAGGGGATCGAAGAACGAGAATAAATTTGATGAAAGAATATTTTCTAAGGTTCAAAATTCAAGAAAATTAAATGAACCCGTTCGTTGGGCACCCATGAATTCGACGCGTTCTGGAGAAAATTTTCTTTTGGGTATCGAAGACTGCCGATGAGGAGTTAATTTTAAGGTCTTCCACAGCTTGTCGAGGATTCTGGGATGAAGATTTTTAAGTGAGCACCAGGTTGATGAATTTCCTAAGGGAGATGTGAAAATTTTCTAAGGCAAAGTGAAGAAAACGTATTTTCAAGGTAAAATTCTCCAGACAACGAATTTGAAAGAAACTGCCTAGGTGGATTTGCTTCAATCCTTCGTGAAGATAGTTTACTTGAGCCAGAAATGAATAAAATCGAGGTTATCAGAGCTCTAGCAGGTGAAATGAATTTCCCAAAGATGAGGTTTGTCTAAGGCATGAACTTGAACACAAAGTTGGCGATGAACGCTTGGAGATCAAGGCATGAAAATCAGGTGAGTAAGTTGAATTTATATTATGAAAGTATTCTAATACCCCTCTCCTTGCTTGTTTTGCAGGATAAATGTCGAGGCCAGACGATGATGACTTAGTGTGATGATTTGAAGTGGAAGGAAGATGAAGATACTAGTTACAATCTCATTTGCAAGAAAATGGCTAAGTGTTGAGACTTAGCATAACTCAAGTAACGAAGATGAAGACCCTCAAGTGGAAGAAGTCAAAGAACAAAGTCAAGAAGGAAGATCAAGGACAGTGTGAACGCGTCTACAAACAGAATCTTCTAGAAGGGTGATGGTGGACATTATGGTGCATTTATTACCCCACTCTCCTTTGTGGCGGTTTTTAGGGCAATATTATTTAGGGCTGAGGTGGCACGATTCTGGCCACTCTATTGATTGTAACCCTAGCCGTCTTTTGGGACTTGGCTAGCTATAAAAGGGGGAGTCCCCCTCATTTGTAAGTAGAAGATTAGATAGTAGACAGTAGACATTGAGAGAGTATTAGCATTAGAATTAGATAGTGTAGCATTGTAGAGCATTTTTGCATAATTTGGAGAAGAAAGAAAGTTTTCCCTTTGAAAACTTTTGAGGAGATTGTTGTGTAACACATTTTATGATAATAGATCTTTTCATTGATGATGGAATTCGTCTTGTCATGAAATGCTAGCAAGGTTTCTTCTTCCTTTCGTATCCAAGTAGATTAAATTCATGCAAGTAGCTTACTTAGGTGTGTGGTGTTTTATTGAGATAGCTTCGCTTTATTCCATACCACTAGCGGCTTGTTGATGATAAGTCTGCCTTGTGTGGTCAACTGGACATTACATTGAGTTTAACTTCGGTTGTGATTTATATGCTTATATGCGTCGTTGTGATGGTGTATGTATGTTAAGTCATAACTTGAACATCTTTCGCTATTTCCCTTGAAGATTGCACCGATTTTACTGAGGCTGTCCGACGGAGGCTAGGTGAAATCCGGTTGAAGTCTATTGAAACGAAGCTCCACATATCCTGCATTTAGAATAGAATGTTAGTTTCTTAGGCCCTAAACCCCCTTTTACTTTCCGCACATTTCCGATTAGTATTAGGAATCCCGTGCTCACCTGCCAAATCATTCGAATTACATGAAAACCCTTAGTCAGCTGTCTGCTGTCAACCGCCGAACAATTCTGTAAGTCCCCTTGAAATACTAGCAAATCACATCGAGCCAAACCGAGCCTATTCGCATTAAAGGAACCTTGGAGTTGAACGCACGAACTTTCTTGCAATCTTAGCGTGCGGAATACTTTGATCAAGAGAGAATAGGGAAGCCGTTAACTTTATTCTGTGTTGGTGCGGTCACGAAAAACACATCAACACATACCATTTCGGATTGAGAGCATAGGCTGCCATATGAAGCGGGGTGTTCATAATGTCCCACCGTCGCGTCACAATGGGCCTAAGATGCTCCTCATAAAATGCCAAAGAAGGGTCCTTGCTATAAATTGCTTGCTTGACTTGTCCAAGCATACTATCAAAGGTCTCATAAATCTCTCCAAGGCTAGGAGAGTCAGTATCAGCATATCTAATCACTTGCACAATAGGCTGGATGAAGGAGCATACATAACTGCAAGTGCAAACAAGTTACAAAAATTAAAATCAGCTAGGCTGCTAGCCTATAAATATTAAATAATAAAATGAAAATCAGCAATAATAAAATTTAATAATTCAAATTTCAAATAAATAATAAAATCAGCAATGCCAATTTTCTTACCTCATTGTGGACCACCAGTCATCATCAAGGATTTTTTGTTTCACCCTTTTTCCCTCCGCTGTGCTTGACTCTTGCCATCTACCCCACTCTACATTGACCATCATTAATTGTAGAGCCTCTTGGACCTCAAGCATCCTCTCCAATAAAATGAAGTAGCTGGCATATCTAGTCTCCACGGGCTTGAGGAATTCCTTCCTCGAAAATGTTCTAAACAAAGCAAGTGAAGTCTGATGGTTGCAAATGAACATTTGCACCTCTCTAGCCTCTGCAACCACTGCCTTCACCCAATCTATCTTCCCAATGTCCTTCAAGGTATTGTTCAATGCATGCACGCAACAAGGGGTCCAAAAAATGTGCTTATAAGCACTCTCCACCATCAATCCAGCTAATTTACACACACGGGCTGAATCGGTCACTACCTGGCAATGGCATATCATCAAGTTGATATGAGATTACTAGATTAGTATAGAATATAGATATCAAAATGAAAATTTTAAATAACTATGAAGAAAATCAAAATAAAAAATAAGAACGAAAGAAAATCAAATTAAATCATACCTGCACAACATTAGAGGCTCCAACCTCCTCTATAGCATCTCTCAAAATCTGAAATTGGAAGGTTGCATCCTTCCTTTTGCCTGAACAATCTACAGCTCTAAGAAAATAAGAGCCTGCTGTACTAGTGACAATAAGATTGATGAGTGGCCGATGTTTGATATCGGTCCACCCATCCATGATTATGGAGCAGCCATCTGTCAACCATGTTTGTCTCATATCCTCCATCAAAATACTCACCTTGGAGTACTCTTTATCAAGAAGGGTGGTGCGTAACTTAGTTTCTCCAGGTGGAACATATGAGGGACCAACAACTACAATATCTTTGCACATTTGTTTAAAATATGGTGAACGTGAGACATGAAATGGTATGGCATTAGCATAAAAAAACTTGGCAATAGAGGAATCAGCCCCATCTCTTATTGTAACATTAAACATATCAGCAACATTCATACTCCTTTTCTTTCCTCTAGTAGAATCCTCCCCCACATGAGAGTGAGAAGCTGAAGCAACATCTACTGATGGTGTAGGCATTCCCGTACTAGGCTGCAAACTCTCAACTGAAACCCCTTTACTTAATGCCTCCCCCTCCATATGCAATCTAGTTGCCTCAATTTTTTGTTGTTGGGTTATTTTTCTACACCCTTTCACCCCTTGACCACCAATCCACAAAAGATGGCAATAAACTCTCGTATAGCTTCCCCTATATTGTTTGTGGCACAAATGACACTCCCATACTCTACTACCCCCCGAATTTTTTTTCTTCTCTTTATCAACTCTTGTTGCAAATTGTAGTAGAGGTTTTTTGGGGTTAAATGGGCCTTTTGCCCATTTTTTGAGGATTTCAGATGGACATTCAAATGGGTTTGAACTTGCTGACCCTACTCCACTCCCACTCTCTGAACACCCCCCAATGTTTGCAGTTGAACTACCTCTAGGTCTCTTTCTTGTTCTTTGAGTTTGAGTTCTTTCTTGCATTTGGATTTCAATATCCTCACTTTCACTATCACTGCTGCTACTCATGGTTGTTTTCTAAATTTTTATGAAGTTTCTGATTTCAAAGAGCTGCAAGTTCAAAAAACAAAAAGTAAACCCTAAATGCCCTTCCTATGTGTTGAAAAACTTAAAAAAATCTTGCAAAAATTAAAAACAAATAGCAAATACAAAACAAAGATGGAAAACATACCTCTAATATGCTGGAAATGATGCCCTAAGCTCCTCTTCAAACTGTTGTTCTCTCCTTCACTCAACTGCTCTCCTTTTGCTCTCCTTCACTTCACAAGGCAAGGAGTAAAAATGAGTTGCTTTTCTCATTTTAGGTCACATATAAGGTAAAAATTAGGTTAAGTGGCATGGGGCGTCCCTTGTGGGCCTCCCCATGCCTTTTTTTTAATTTAAAAAACTTCTATTTTTTTAAAAAAACGTGTCTGATTTTTTGTTGGGCCGTAGGGTATGGCTAGCCTTACCCGGTACGGACGAGGGACGGTTGGGCCATTTCGGGTACGCCTAGCTATACCCTATGTCCCCTGCCAATGAGCAAAAAGTCCCCGGTAAGTATAGGGTACTTGGAGGCCAAAAGGGGACTGCCAGGGGACGTTTCCTAGGCGTCTCAGCGTCCCCGTTTTGTACCCGGTACGGGAAATGGGCAAAAAACCTAGTGGACGCGTCCTCGTGGAGCACAAGTTCATCATCTTCTTCTTCTTCATCAAACTTCGATAAACTTAAGGAGCAAGCACTTATTGTAGTTGCAAATTCTGGGTCAGAGAGGTGGATACTTGATTCAGGAGCCTCACATCACATGGCTTTATCAAAGAGTACATTTGCTTCATTTGAGACTTGTTCATCACCACACATCCTGATGGCTAACAACACATATATACGTGTTTGTGGGAAGGGATCCATTAACATGGACGACAGAGCATTTAATGATGTTCTTTGTGTGCCTTCATTGTTGACCAATATCCTTTCTATCTATCAAATCACACATGGTGGAGCAGGCAGGAGTGTTGAGTTCACACCAAATGCTGTCATAATCTGGGTTTACATAGCAGAGATATAGTTGCAGTTGGGGGGGTTGATCACCAATCTCGAGTCTACACCTCACATTTTGCTCCTATTGATTTGATAGATGTTCACATTGAGGCATCTTGTGTGGACACTTTTGAGGAGATTCAGTATGGTCATTTCAATCTTGGTATTCTTTTTGAGGATTGAGTGACATGTGATGATGTTCCATCTCCTTCATCTACTGTTGTATTTGAGGATTCTTGTGTTGCCATAGTCTTGGCTCCTTGTGATTCAGTGTAGTAGAACATACATTGTCTTCCAAAGATAGCTACTTGGGATGACTGATGAGTACTTGATAGACTTTGTTGGTTTGTTTTGTCTTTCAGATTTGGGAGACATCATTGATTGCATTCAACTTCTCTTTGATGGAGATGATCCTTCTTCAGTTGTTGTGAGGGAACACTTTGACCCTCTTGTTCATTCTTAACATGATCATCCTTTGCAGTTTGACATGAGTGTGGATTCTTTTGGATAGCATTTGGAGGAGGCTTCTTTGTCTTCAGAGGAGGTATCTTCATCTTTGGATTGTGTTCTACAATCGTTTCTAGGAGATTTTACATTGTCTTCTTCGACAGTGTGGCCTAGAATGCCTGTTTGGTGTATGACACCTTTTGGCATCGACATGGAGACACTTGAGCATTCTTTGAAGAAATCACACATCATCTTTCTTCTAGCATCTTCCTTTCAAGAATGGAAAGACATCCTACATATCATCTTGGTCTTGTTTCTTCCCAACGGGAGGAATCTTTTTCGACGATCATGGATCATCTTCAACATTCATTGTCGAGCATTTACCATCACTATAGGAGACTCTACATTGAGGGGGGGCTACATGGTTTCTCTTCTTCTCTCTTATGGGGGGGTCTTTTTCCTCATATAGGGTTTTGTCCTTCTCATGCATCATTGAGAGTATTTTGTTTTTATCTCTCTTTTGGGGAGGAGTTTTGTCCCATTGAGTTTACTCATTTTTTTCCGTTTGTGAGAGATTGCATTTGCATTTGTACATGGGTACCTAACATGGCTTCGTAGTCGGGACTCATCTTTGCATCATTTGCATAGTAATCTACTCCCTAAGTTGCACTTAAGGGGGGGTGTTAGTGTAAATAGGTGTTTTACCTATCTAGCCATTAGTAGGTCCTATTTACATGTTAAGTCCACTTAGGTCCTAGGAGGGAATCTTTCTAGATGGTATTAGTTGTCACTAGATCTTATCTTATCTTTTGACATTTAATGCTTGTGTCCTAAGTCATTTAATATTTGTGGAGGTAGTTATCTCATTGTATAGGATTAAGACACATGTCATTATTTGTCTAATCCTATCTCACAACTTGCCTTTATAAGCAAGGCATCATAATGACAATCTTGCATCCATAATCATAGCATGATATTTCTGCCATTTCTCTTTTGTGGAAGTTATTGTTGTCTTGTGGGTGATCTTGAGGTGTTGAGGAGTTCACCATTAACTCCTACAGTCGAAATTCATTTTGTGCCATCCCAATTGTGGAGGAGTCCACTTTGCTTTACTTCTCAATTTAAGGGAAATATCTCTCAAAATTTCAAAACCCCATTAACGGGGATATTTTTGTATTATATTATGGTTACTAGATACCAAACTTAATATAATTTACAATACCTAGTTATGTGCAGCTCCAATATTATGTGCCGCCCCAAACTTTATTATTATTTGCAGTACCAAACTTAACATAGTTTACAAATACAATGCTGGATACCAATATTAATAACAATCTTAATTTGGATTGTAGGCACCTGCACGAAGGCTAGTAATCGTCGGTCAATTTTCTCATCTATGCATGACTCCAATCCTGAATTAGTGTTAGTATTATTAAATATACCAACGTATGTCCAATTTTAGTATTTAATTGCAATACAAATGGTGTGCATTTCAAATTTTAAGCATCTATAGGCAAATCAAGGAAAATGAAAAACAAAATCAATCCAAGAGTCTACGTTTGCTGGTGAGTAGAAAATATTAAGGTTTTTTTTATTATGTTTTAGGTTTTTTTGATGTTTTAGGGTTTAAATTTTTTATTTAAAAAAATGAGTGTTTGATACGGCATAGTCAACTAGATCTTCAAATCTAAATGTATGTAGTGTAGATTCAAAGTTGTTAACATTTTGGGTATGGGCAGGCACAGTACCCAAGTTGTATCTAGGCCGTATCCTAACCACACACTAGTACACATACTGAGGGAAGGGAGGTTGGCATATCCAGTAACCCTGCTTAGCAACCCTCAAAGCTCAACATGCCACCCTTCACCTACAACATTCTTAGACTGTAGCCCGCCTTCAGCAAAACAGTGAACTGCAACACCTAAAGGTTTAGAATCTGGGAAAGATGCTCCTTTATGATATCATCCAGAAATTGGTTGAAAGCAAAATTTCAGCAAATCAGCCTTTCACAACTGTATCAGCAACAAACAATTCAATGGACACTGCTTTTCATGTGGCTGACTGGCATGACAAATGCTCACTTTTCAGCCAGTTTCTACCCCTAGCAACACTCCGATACACAAAAGTCATAATCAGAAACAGGATTAATTTGACTTCTAGTTCTACCACATATTATACATGACAGTTTTTAAGGGCCTGCATAGCAATTTCATATGCTTGATCTTTGGTATACATGCAATATTAACAGCTAAAGATTGGATTCTCTATGTCATCTTCTTGCTCTCTTTTGGATTCTCAAATCTGATAGCTACAGGTTGTCTCTGGCTCTCTGTTCTCTGAGCCTTCTGTAGTCCTGCATTGCAATTTCCTAAATTGTACTTCTCTTTTTCAAATATATGTATACCTTTACCCTCATCCAAGAAAAAAGTATAATGTTGGATTTTGATGTAGAGAGCCTTTGTTGCTACAGGTGAGAAAACTATAATCTAGAAAACAATGAATCAAACAGTACATCAATGATCAAAGGACATAGTATCATGAATCTAAACAGAAAAACACTCAATACACAGCACAATGACTCAAGCAAAGCCTCCATTATCTGCTTAATAATTCTTATTACATCCTCCTGAATACAGAAAACCAACACAGTTTCAGAAAAAGGGCAGACTGCTGAGCTCTTCCCATCCCTTGTTCACTGAGTATAAAAAACAAACTAGCCAATAACAAGACCCTCTTTAACAGCAATGCACGGCCCCTAAATAAAACAAAACTGAAAGCTAAAATTACAGAAACACCTAAAAAGACCACTCCAACAGCTACACATGGCTGTTACAAACAAAATTCAACACAATTAAAAGAAAATAAATTGATGGAAGAGTGGGGGTCCCTGTCATAAGAGGGTGGTTATGTCATACTCCTACCATTTAAAAAGTTTGAACCTCCTGGTTCAGAAGAACCTGATTTAATAAACTTCCATCTTGAATTTCATTGCTACCAATATGGAAGTGCTGACCTTCCAGTACTAGTAGTCTTGACTTCACAATATTCTCTAGGGATTCCTTGGCACAATCTGAACCACCACTAAATCTTCTAACCCATGCTCTTCCAAGGTCAGGAGTCCAGTGCTAATTCCACCATCCAATTGGGCAGGCAAAGCCAGGTGAAGTCTCTAATGCAAAGCTGACAAAATAGTCACTGCTTCTGCCACCAATAGACTTGAAACTTTTTCCTTTGTTCCTGTCATGCTTTGTATCATCACTCTTAAGCTAAGTTAGTCTGTGACATTTGACCAAACCCTTGATAACATTCTTGAAGTAGTTTTTATGGTCTTACTCACTCCCCTAATTCATTATCCCTCACCAACCAATGAGAATTACTAGTAGGACCTTCTAGTGTTTCCTTCGAATGAAGATCACAGCCAGCTGAAACTTATCTATCTCTTGATTTTCCCTTTTAACCTTGTCTGTTTAGTCTTGTTGTACTCCACTTCATTTTTATCAATTCTTTGTTGTGTCACACTCTTCAAGTCATTTGCACACTAGGTTCCCAAACATGCTTCTGGCTTACTTCTTGGCTTATCTAGAATGTGTTTTTTCTTTTCAAGTGAAATTTGGCTTTTGCTAGAAGAGACAATGATGTCATTTCCAATGCTTCTTCCTCTTTCACAGTTTTAGGAGATGTCTCCTTTTATGTTGTACCTCATAAGTGTTCTCCCAGCTATGGTGGATTCCTTTCTGATCATAATGCTAGGGTCTTCCCGATAGAAAATGACATGGATTCATTGACACTACATCACATAGCACTTTATCCACATAAGGACCAATTTTGAAACCAACAAGACAAAATTTATCTACAAATACACTACGATCCTTCCTCAACTAAGAAATCTTGTAAGGGTTAGATTTTAGAATGCAAGCAAGCTGCAATTTGCTCACCATTTATGTGCTCACGAGATTGTCAGTAGATCCACCATCAATGATCTCTTTGCAAACATATTCCTTATGAAGTTCCTCTTCCTCTTCCAATCATCTTTTAAAGCCTCTTTGATCCCAGATATCAATGTTCTTAGCATGAGGTTCTCTCTTGTCTTTGCTTCAACTTCTTCTGTCAAGGGTTCTTCTTCCTTGACTACTATTGCCCTTTAGGGTTTTTGAGGCCATTCTATAACCTTATGGGATTTGCTACATATAAAACATCCCAAGGGCTTTCAGCCTCTAAAAGATTGTTGTTCTCGTTTCCTAGCTTCAAAGCCTTTTCTTCCTTGAAAGCCAACTTTCATGTTCTTGCCCCCTTCTAGCTCTTCACTCATGGCAGGTTCTAAGGAAACTTTTTTCCCTCTGCTCTGGTTACTATTTCCTTTTTTACTCACCATTTTATTTTTTTGGATTAGTTTTTCCTTCGCCTTTAAGGCATATTCATAGGCTTCATCCACAATGGGTACTTTCACTAAGGTGAGCTCATCTTGAAGTTGAAACTTGAGGCCATTGAGATATTGGGATGCAACTTACACTTCAATCTTTTGTATATTTGTTCAAATTTGAAGCCTCATAAATTGCTCAATATAAGCTTGCACTAATCAATTCCTTTGTTTTACATTCTGAAATTCTTTAAATAATTTTTGGTGGCAATCAAAAAACAAGAATCAAGCTTGTAGATGTTTTAGAATCTTAGGTCATGGTCTGATTTTTTTCCTTTCCTTGTCTTATTCTTGAATTTTGCACATTCTCCCACCATAGAACTACATGTGACATCAATTTGAATGTAGCAATTTTCACTCTTTTAGGATCATCCTCATCCATGTCTTCCATATCAAAGTATTTCTCCAACTCTTGGGCCTGGTCTAGGAATAAATTTGGGTTGAGTTTGCCCTTGAACTCAGATATATCGACTTTTTCCTTCGAGCCTTGTCTGGTCGTGGCTTCAATCATGCAAGATTTGGTATAGAATGCTCTATTCCATGCAAGTTTTGGCTATGGAGATAGCCACCCAAGACCTAGTACTTTCAATGAAAGAACAGAAGAGACCCAAAATAAGTGAATTATTATATTCTATCAAGGGATGCAAATGCACAATATGTGTACATGATTATGATTACAAAGAAAAAATCTTGGTTATATAGGCCAAGGTGAGACATAGGATCACATAAGATTATGACATGTTTTAATCTTATGATTTGAGACATAAAGTATAAAGTCCTTAAGTAAACTTAGGTAAACTAGTGTGAATAGGATCTAATAGGGAAACCAATTAGGCAATTTATACTCTATTTACTAAGTTACCGATTCGTTTTTGGATTCGGGTACGGGTACGCGAATCCGGTACGGGATTCGGCAAAAAATTTTTTTTGGATTTGGGTACGGCTTGGGTACGGCAATACAAAAAACATATAAAAATCAGAAATATATACATATTTGCAGTAGTAATTAAGTTCAGAATACACCACCATATTAATAGTCTAATAACATAGCAAAAATACATCACCACTTTCATAGTCACTAAGTCAAATATTAAAATATTAGTGATTACTCGATTGTCATGATATAAAATTATAAATTAAAGTTCAAACATAAAATGTCAAACGTTTACAATCAGCCATGGCCCATTATTGATCATTGATCAATCCAGATATATATAGGTCGCCAGTATCAAATAAACTAGGTAACCCAATTTTATTTCATGAACCACAAGTAACATTAGGCACTTTCGCACAAGCACTTGCCACTAGCGATGCTTGATGTACCAAGTGTTGTGACCTTCACATGGCATTCAAGATGGGACCCCCTTATTTTTATCCGTTCCGGTTTTTTGGCTTGGGTTTTTCCTCGCTCTCTCGCTCTGTCTCTTTTCTGGTGTCTGTCTTTCCGGGGGGTTGTGTCGTCATTGAGCTTAAATGTGAAGATATTGGCCAATTCTAAAATTAGGGTTTTATCATTTTTTGGTCAAGTCAAGGTCAAGTAGGGCCAATAAATTGAAAATTGAACTTAGCAATGTTGTCGGTAGACATCCAGCCGGCTTCCAGCCAGTTTTCATTGAATTCCGAGATACTTACTATTTACAGTGATGCAATCACAGGCAATTTGTCGGCATTTTGATTCGATCATCCATCAGTTGAGTATCGAATTGCTTGCATGCAAATTTGAGCAAGCGGACAACTATTTTAGCGATCAACTTCAGGACAAATTCGGGGTCGGATGCGATTTTCTTTGCATGTCAGATATTCATACAGGTTTTGAGACCCGGTGATATAACATGCAAGTCTAGATGATCACTTTCAGGATTCAGCCTTCCGAGGCTATTTTTAGGGTTTGCATGTCGGAGTTTCTTTTGCATGTCAGGTGATTCCTGATGGGTTTTTCGAGAGCTTCGCGATGGTGTGACATGCAAACAAGGATTCTCACTCAGTAAGGAACTTGCTATTTTTAGCAGGTATGTCCCGGCAGCCGCCACCCAGTAGTTCAGATTCATGAGCTGATCGCAATCTTGAAGCGAAGGCAAGCGGAGATCTTTTGATACATGCGATTAGATTAGGGTTTCCAACCGGAGCCTAAAATAGGCATCAAAAGTCAAATCTTCAAAATCCGATGTAAACCACGCTACGTCGGCGTTCTTGGTGTCTGGCTGGTGAAATTTCAAGTCAAACGGAGCACTTACTATTTTTAGTAAGTCAAATTGGAAACTGGCTAAAAATAGTAAATCAGGTGCATGCAGCAGTGTCGGCAGTAAGGTCACGTGGTGAGGATCGCCTCATCCGAATTTCAACTCGATTGGAGCTTGGGAGCTATCAGAATCAAGAGCTTACTATTTTTAGTAAGCCACCCTCAGAAACAGGCTATAAATAGCAGGGTGACTAAAAGTTGCAGTGTCGACAGGTTGAAAAGGTTATGAAGAAGCTGTGTTTAAAATTTCAGGCCATTCCGAGCTCCAGAAGTCCAAATTCAAAGGACTTACTATAAATAGCAGGGCACGTAGGCTGGCGAGGATGATGAAAATTTTGTCTAAGTCTGGAGTCTCGTCCAGCAGGCATACCAAAATGCGCCCAGATTGATGAAGACGCATAAAAATTTTCAAGATGCAAGTTCATCCACCACACAGGGCAAAATGCGCCCAAGGCAGGGAAGTCAAGACAAAAGTTTGGAAGGTGAAAGGTCACCTAAAGACGTTGGAGAAACTTCATCCATCAGCCACATCAAAATGCGCCCAAAGTAGGAGAGGGTCAACAAGGTCAAACATTCTTATCCTCCTCACCCTCCAAAATGCGCCCATCCTTCTCTCACATCAAAATGCGCCCAAAACACAAAGGAGTCAAAGTGGTCAAAGATTGTTCATCCTTCTCCAAGGCTAAAATGCGCCCAAACTGGGCCATGTAAGGACAAAACATGGAAGTTGAAAGGTCACCCAAGGACGTTGGAGATTGTTCATCCTTCTCAAACATCAAAATGCGCCCAAGGTAGGAGAGGGTCAACGAAGTCAAAGTTTCTATCCTTCATCACATGCAAAATGCGCCCAACTTGCAAACTCGTCCTCCTTAGGGGGTAAAATGCGCCCAAATCATGCATGTCAAGACGAAATAAAGAAGGTGAAGGGTCACAAGGCATGGTGGAAAGTTTCATCCTCCTCCTACAAGGAAATGCGCCCAAGTTTGAAGTGTAAGTGGTAAATGCGAATGGTAAACAAGGTGAAAATGTTACCTAGGCGTGGTAAACTCAAGGTAAAAGGTGGACGTTATCCTCCTCCACACTTAGAATGCGCCCAAGGTGGTGGGCCTTAGTGAAATCTTGCTAGGCGTTGAGGATGAAATGCTAGGCGTTGGAAAATATTTGGAAGTATGGAGAATAAAACGCTATGTTAAGTGTGCGCCTAGAGTAAGATAGTTATAAGGTGTTAGAAAAAATCTTGAAGGCGTTGAGATGTTTTGAGGTGTGCTAGGCGCCTCAGTGAAATATTTTCTAAGTGTTAAAAATTTCTAAGGCGTGAGGTTTTAAATTTTCTAAGGCGTTGGGACCCTTTTAATGAATATTTTCCAAGTGTGTGGTGCGGATTGGCAGATGAAATGTGCAAGGCATGCCGGAACAAATAAAATTTTCTAAGTGAAAATTTCCTCTCCGCTGGCAATCAACAAAATTTTCTAAGGCAAGCTTTCGAAGGTGCAAAAGGATTTTAAAATATTTTCTAAGGAAAATTATTGAAAATATGCCTAGAACTCAATTGATAAAATTTTCCGGAGCACAAGCAACTCTTCTCAGCGATGGAGTCAGAAACAATGATATTTCAAGTTCTTCAAATTTTTTTTAAGAAGTCAGAGCAACACAGTGTGATCGCAGGCGAAGAACGAGTTTAAAATGATGGAAATAATATTTTCTAAGGTTCAAAATTCGAAAAATTAAATGAACCCGTTCGTTGGGTACCCATGAATTCGAGACATTCTGACGAAAATTTGCTTCTGGGTACTGGACGTTCGTGATGATGAATGGATTTCTAAATCTTTCAAGCTTCGCCGACACTTTTTCAGTAAGGAATTTAATCGGTGCTTGAATTGTGAATTTTCCTAAGGAAGAATTTTAAATTTTCTAAGGCAAATTTGAATAAAATGAGTTTTCAGAGTGAATTTTCTTCGAACGATGAATCTAAAGGGAATTGCCTAGAAGATTTTGATTAAACTCTTCGAAGATGAATTTTTCAGAGCTAATGATGAAGTTAAGAATTCGAATTCAAGTGACGGAGCTCCAGCTGGTGAGTAAAATATGATGAAGTTAAATTAAATTTTTCGAGGAGGAATTCAAAATGCCAGTCAAAGTCAAGTTTCTAGAAGAATAATATTCCCGACGACTGGAGACAAGTGTCAGAAGAAGTAGAGAGGGAAATTTCGAATTCTTGAAGTGGAGTAGTGGAGTTTAATGGCACTGGCTAAAATTAACGTCTTCTAGAATTTGAATTTTAGCTATAAAATGGAGAAGCTTTTCACTCATTTTCACAGCTGGAGAAAGCGCACTTGCTCTGAGATTGAAGCATCGAAGTAAGTTGCTGAGGTTTGAGGGAGTTCGAATTTTGCTGAGAGGTTGAACTTGTTGAAGAAGACGTCTTGAGGCTTGAGAGTTGCCATTTGAGGGACGTCCTTGCTGAAGTTGCTGAGGCTTGAGGGTGGTGGGCCATTGCTGATTGAAGAAGTATTTTGAGAAGAAGCTTAAAAAGGTACGCCAGTGCTGAAAGATTGAAAGTACGGCCTTGCTGGCATTGAAGTTTGAAATCTGATTTGCTTAGTTGAAGTTGCTGGAGTAGATTTGAAAGGACGCCTTGTATTGGTTGAAACATTGAGGACTTTAAAAGTACGAACTTGCAAGTGTGAGATTGATGGTTTAAAGTGCAAAGTTAAGAAGTTTGTTATGTGCCGATTGCTGGTTTGAAGTGAAAGACGTAGAAATTAAGATTGTTGATTGCTGATACAAAGTCATTCAATTTGCTGATTGAGAAGTAGAATCATCAGAGTTCACTTAGAGATCTGTTCTAAGTGGCGGAATTTGAACTTATTCAAGGAAGAGGCTGAGGTTTGCAAACGAGAATTATTGCAGCTTCTAGAATTCAACTGCAGCCCCTATATCCTGCCTTATTATATTTAAATCTAATTGCTGATGAAACGTTTGTTATGTTGCAGATGGCTGAAGCAAGGACAACCGGAAAGGACAATGGTGCCTCAAGACAGGCTACGATCAAGAAGCTGAGCAAAACGTTCATGCCGGAGTCAAAGTTCATTTCAAAGCTGGGCAAGTTGACAGACACGAACCTGGGCTCCGTCAACTTGGAGACCTTCAAGAACAGGCTGTTTGGGATTGGAAGTCATCGGGCTTCGGTCACTTCGCACAACATCGTCCGCAGTGGATTATATGCAGCTGCTGGTTTTCCGCCAGCTATTCAGTGTTCGGAGTTGATAATGGAGTGCGCCAACTGTTACGAGAAAGAACACCGGTCGATCACGTCACCAGATGGCCAAGTGCTTGCCAATCTCACTCCGGCAGCCATTGGTGAAGCTTTTGGGATCCCGGTGCATAGAAACATGATTTACAAGTCCAGGGAGCGAGCTGAGCGGATGTATGCTTCTGCTTTCGAGAGATGCATGGATACAATAAACACCCACTGGATGAGTACTCCAAAGCCTTCTCGTGCGAAGTTGCCGAAACAGATCATAGCGGAGGACCTGAAACAAGAGTATTGTGATCTTATCATGTTGCGGGAAAGCGGTGGTTGGTGGATGCCCACAGTCTTACATTTTTGAGCCATGGATGTTTTATTACATCAACTTGGTGTTGGAGGGCAAGGATTATGTCAATTGGGCTGAGATGATCAGCGACAATATACATGAGCAGCTCCTGAGCTTGCGGAGGACTAAAACGTTTTACATGAGTTCCTATCTAATTTATATGTTGGCACGGATGACGAGGTACAGAGGGATTTCTTACAAGGAACCCATCGGTTGTGGCTCTCACCAATTAAAAATTCATGAGGCTGCAGTAATGCCAGCCAGTAACCTTCGGTTATCAACCCATAAGCCGTCAACGATTCATTCACCATGTACATCACGAGGCTGTCAGAGAGGTTACAGTGCAGAATCTCTAGAAATGCCCAGGAGCTAATTGAGAGGTATGGGTGCTGGTTTATACAGCTTCCAAGATTTTCATACATTAGGCTGCAAGGATTTTCTTCATACCCTTATAGGCTGCCTAAGTACCCAACAGATAAAATAATCATGCTAGAGATAGCTAGACAGTTGCTAGCTTTTGACAAAATCCAGAAGAAGAAGAAGAAAGGAGGGATAGAGTTTCCAGTTGTGATGGGCAACTCGGACGAGGTTTGTCCTTCGATACAGGCATGTAGAGAAGCTGAAAGTGAGCTTCAATTCTATCATTTCTCATATCACACAAGTAGACAACACTATGACCCGCACCATAACATCAACTGGGTGTTGTCAGAGGAATTCAAACATAAGGCCACTATAGAAGATTACTGGGCTGATGCAGTTGATGAGATTGAAGTGAGGAAGAGAATGTTCTCTAGATTGCCGATTACTCTGATCAGGGAGTGTGAGGTAGTTCCGGTTCCGGACCAGGTTAATGAGGATATGGATGTAGTCCATCCAGACTATGCAGCTGTTCGGGATACTCCACTTCCGCCTATTGATTGGTCAGAGCCCGAGGTTGCTGATCTTGATACTCTCTCTATCCCGGTTATGACATTCACCAGGGCCTGGGTTGATAGGCGAGTAAGCAGATTGAAAAGTAGGTCAATTGCCTTGACCTACAACTTGATGGGAGATCACAGGACGCCCACCACAGGAAGGAAGAAACAGATCACAAGAGGACCAGAGTCCAGAAAGAAAGAATTAGTTCAGCCAGAACCTCCACGAGTTACAGTGGCAGTACCTTTGGAGACACGCTCTCCAAGCATACAGGAGGTTTTGTTTGCTGATCGAGGGTTACATTGAATCGTGTAATCGGTGATATTGCATCGATATTCAGCCTCCATCGAGGGGAATCAATTGGCCGAGCCAATGTAATTCACGCTTGATCAGCTGTGATGATGAGGGGATTACTCATCGACCCTCACTCTCAGCAGAAAATAGAGGCGGCTATGAATGATGGCCGATGATGATATAGGCAGTCGTGACACTCACCAATTTTGAGGACGCATGAGCCCCGCTTTAATGAGGAAGAAGTGGAACAGGTTAGAGAAGTCGAGGCACAGGAACAACAGCCCTTTGATATATTATATGAGGTGCCCGATTGGCTTAGAGACAGAATGCGAAGAAGCCCGAGCGAGGAGATTGATCCAGTAGTTGAGATGGAAGAGTTTTTGAACCGGATCAGTGCTCCTCCGCCAAAGAAGAAGGCAAGAAAGTTTTCGAAGATCTCCACGGATGAGGATGGCTCTCGTACTCTTCACGTTGCTGTCCCACGAGTCGAGTGTGACCGGAATGAAGCAGCTCCGGAAAACTATGTGGTCACCACTCTTGACTTGGGACGCCCTACTGGTGCACAGATTGTTGAGGAGTGTGATAACTCCTTCCTTGCCCTCAAGGATAGATTATTCAAGAAAGAAGGAAAGTGCAAGAAGTTGAAACGAGAACACAAGGCGTTAGTTGGATATGTTCAGCAGTTGTCTCGTTCTCGAGGGCAGGATGTACCAGTGATAGAGCCTCCAGCAGATATTCCTAGAGAGTCGATCAGCGGCTTGGTAGAATTGGGGAGGATGGCACAGGAGGCAGACAAATGGGTCACAAGGGTTCGTACGGAGACAGAGAAATTCATGGAGGACCTATCCTTTGCTTTTCAGCAGGCCTCTACTATTTTGGCACGGATGGATGCGGTGGATCATGCTTGGGGCGATGCTTCCATCTATCAGAGTAAGGTGATCCAGCGTCTTGAGGTGCTGAGGCATGTGCCATTGCGGTTGCTGATTGATGGAGGTGTCATTCAAGCGAATGACCGATATGATTTCTCTCGGTGGTATTCTTCGGCTATCACAGGGCGTGGCTTCTTCGATGCGGCACAGGCGGATTCAGCCAGGATTCACAAGGCTATGGCCAATATTATAGATGGAGTTCAGAACACCTTCGAGGCCATCTTCGCTAGGCGGCTGAGTCCAGAAGAGATAAGTTTTGATAATTTGAGGGGTTTGCTGGTTCCCTTCTTCGGAGATGTTAAGACCTTCGTACAAGATGACTTTGAAAATACTGCTACATCCTCCACTTTGATCCAGAACACGCAGGACTCATTGGCTGCTTGGAGAAAATCTTGCACGAGGCACGAGCACTCAGTTACAGTGTTAGAGTTTCAGTTAGATTGTGTTCCATCTATTTCAGTTGAGGAGGTTGAGGCCGTACTTAGCAGATTTGTTGAGTTGGCAGTCAGAGAGAAGGCTAATGGGAACACACTACTGGACGAGGATCTTCTAGAAGACTGAGTATGGAGCATTTATTGCATTTGCTATTTTGGGAGTGAGTGGGAATCTTAGATTCATTTAATGTACCACTCCCTATTCTGGCAGTTTTTAGGGTTAGGGCTGAGGTGGCACGATTCTGGCCCCTCTATTGATTGTAACCCTAGCCGTCCTTTGGGACTTGGCTAGCTATAAAAGGGGGAGTCCCCCTCATTTGTAAGGCATTAGAATTAGAGATTAGAAATCAGAATATTAGAAGATAGATCAGAGCTAGAGATTGTTGAGTAGAGCTAGATAGTGTAGAGCATTCTGCATAATTTGGAGAAGAAAGAAAGTTTTCCCTTTGAAAACTTTTGAAGAGACTGTTGTGTCACACATTTTGTGATAATAGATCTTTTCATTGATGATGGAATTTGTCTTGTCATGAAATGCTAGCAAGGTTTCTTCTTCCTTTCGTATCCAAGTAGATTAAATTCATGCAAGTAGCTTACTTTGGTGTGTGGTGTTTCATTGAGATAGCTTCATTTTATTCCATACCACTAGCGGCTTGTTGATGATAAGTCTGCCTTGCGTGGTCAACTGGACATTATCTTGTGCTTGACTTCGGTTATGGCTTACATACTTATATGCGTTGTTCTGATGGTGTACGTATGTTAAACTGTAACTTGAATACCTTTCGCTATCCCTTTGAAGATTGCACCGATTTTGCTGAGGCTGTCCGACGGAGGCTAGGTGAAATCTGGTTGAAGTCTATTGAGACGAAGCCCCACATACCTTGCATTTAGAATAGAGTACCAATTTCTTAGGCCCTTTCCCTTTTACTTTCAGCATACTTCTTGTTAGTTTTAGAAAAGAATACACATTGCCAAATCATACACGTAAGAATCCCCTTCAAATTACATATCAACTGCTGACTGTGAGAAATCTGAACAACTACGTAAGTCCCCTTGACATACCAGCAATATCACATCAAGCCAAACTGAGCCTATTCGCACTAAAGGAACCTTGGAGTTGAACGCACGAACTTTCTGGCAATCTTAGCGTGCGGAATACTTTGATCAAGAGAGAATAGAGCGTCCGTTGGGCGACTTTGTTCTGTGTTGGTGCGGTCTCAAAAACCACGTCAACAGAACTGGCGCTAGAAGGAGGGCCTTCAAGGATTCTTCGCGGTGAGGCAGTCATTTTCAAATAAGAAGGGATTTCATTCAAAAAGAAATTCATTGGAGAAAAGAAATTATCATGAGTAAAGATGGTGCTACCGCATAGAGAAATATTCCCAGTGTTGCAGCCTAACTTGGGATTCAACGACGACCAAGAAGACATTCTTTCAGGGTTGAACAATCTTGCTTGGAAAACAAAGGAGAGCTACGCCCAGTACATGAGAACTTGCTTCGTGTTGGAGGAAGAAGAAGAAAAAGCCATTGAAATCCAAGTTGCAATTGAGAGGAATTTGCTCGATCAGAGACTACCACTCGCTCCTCTTCCTCGCCGACAGTAATCAGCTACATCCTGGATCGAATCAGTTCATTCTCGCCAGATAAGTTGAAAAGAATTTTGAGGTCCATGCCAAGCTCATCCAAGGATTTTGTGGAGTTAGAATTGCCTACGCGAGCAAGGAAGAAGAAAGAAGTCCGTCCAAGCGAAGAAGTCGAGTCAAGTGAAGAAGTGTTGTCAAACGAAGAAGCTCAGTCTAGTGAAGAAAGCGGAGAAGAGATTACAAGTCTGTTTCGAACTCCACCAAGTATTTCAAGGTTTGCTCAACCTAAAGCCGTTCAAGTTACTACACCAGTGTTCGTTCAGCAACCAGTTCAGGTTACCACAACCCCAGTTATCGTATATCAAAGGAGGTATCCAAATCAAGCAATGGCTCAACCAGGAGGCCAACCCGCTCCTAACGGTGCTACTTGGCTAGTCACCAATCCATCTCCTCTTGAGTTTGCTGACTATCACGATATGCCAAAGAATCCGGAGCATTTCTGCACCAAGTACCAAGTCCATGATCCGAACCGTTCTGCAGAGGATCATATTAAGATGTTCGAAGATCATTTGCGAAATAGACAAATTGCCTACGCAGATGTGGCTTGCAGATTGTTCCCGTATTCCTTGGGAGAAGAAGCTCACTTTTGGTTCATACATTTGCCAGTTGGGTCAATCAGAACATGGGAGCAGATGAAGGAGGCTTTCATTGGGAAGTTTGGTATTCCTATCACCCCAGTGGAGCTTTTCCGTCAATTCACGGAGGTGAGAAGACAAGACAAAGAACCTATTCATGCCTTCAACAACAGATTCCAGAAGGCTCTTACGAGGTTGCGTACTCCGTACATGGTTCCCGATGCAAGGGAAAATTACTATGCAGCCTTGGACCCATTGACCGCTATGTTCGTGAGACAAGCTCATCCCATTCCAGCAGACATGAACCAAGCATACGCTAAGGCGGTTGAAGTAAGTCAGAATATGGGCCAAAACATAACTGGACCTTCTTTGTATACTGGCTTGGTCACCACAAATAATCAGATGCAGACTCTTGCTCCAGCATGGAATCAACAAGTTCCAGCGTTGAATCCAATTCCGCAACCGGCATATCATGTTACGCCACCATCGGATCAATTAATTCTCCATCCTGGGGTACCCTTATCCCAGACTCCAGCTACACAGCCTGTATATCTCCAGAACACGGTACCTGCAACAAGGACACAAGAGGAGAAAGACGAAATGAAAGAATTAGTAGAACAAATGAAAAGGCTGTCATCTGAGGTGACTCACCTCAGAAATCAAAATAATCAAATGCAATCAATGATAAAGAATTATCAGGCACATCCAGGTGCCAATCGAGGATATCACAATAATCCTCAACACCATCAGGATACCCATCAAGGACATGGACACGACAACAGCCATGGATATCGAAACAATAATCAAGGATATCAGAAGAGGTCCTGGAATACTGGACCTAACAATGGAGGAGTTCCATCACCGCTGGATAACCCGCCGCCTCCAGAAAATCGTCCCACGGACAGAGTATTTCTGGCAGAAGCTGCTATGTCAGGATGGTGTCGGCTTCATAACACAAGTCAACACTCAGAATTACAATGCCATGAGTTTCAAGTAGCGGCTGATATCTTCAAAGGAGAAGTGAAAAGCACGGAAGGTACTGAAAATCCTCCGACTACTGGATATGAGATTGTACCAGTGCAAAGATATGACCAGGCACTAATCATAGAAAGTGTCAATCTCGTGTCTGAATACCAAAGCTACGCGCCACCAGAAGCTAGTTATAGATTTCCGCCAGCTTCGGCTAACGGTCCCGTGGAGGCGCCAGATACTCAAGTTTATTCAGAAGCTCAAACATATTCAGAAGTTCAAGGTACTTATTCAGAGGAGCCATATGAGCAGGGTAACTACGTTTTCCCACCTCTCGATAATAGCGTGTTAGTAGAAGGAAGTAGAGAGGTGCAAGCATTCCAAACTTCCGGAGGAGCAGCACCCAAGGTGTACCAGAGGACTTATCATCAGAGAGAGCCTTTGACGTCCTCAATTCCTCCGAATAACTTCGCGACCCCGCCGAATCCAAACGCGAGCAACAATCCAAATTTGCCTAGGGATTCTCCGGAATACAGACAACAGAATGTGATGCAGAATAGAAATGGACAACAAACTGTCCAGCAACAGCCCGTCCACGTGATGCAGCGTCCTCAAAAGGACAATCTTCCAAGAGATGACATGAAAAGATTAAGTTCCTATGTGCTAGAAGAAGTGAAGAAGATAAAGGTTAGTCTTCCCTTGTATGAGTTGATGAAAATCTCTGAAGTTAGAGACACAATTTTGGGAAGCCTATATGAGACACCAGTTGCGAAGAGTACACCTCAAGAAGCACCTAGTTCATCAAGGAATCCTCCAGTAAATGTACAATCCCGTCCTGTGCAGAATGCAAACATGGTAGAGGAAGTGCCTTACGCGCCGTTCAACGCTTGGGAAGCTCCACAGCAGTCCCAAGGTTTTGTGGGAGTAGTACAAGGATCTTCAAGTGAACCTGAGAAACCAAGGACCGAGGATAAGAGAAGAGTTAGATTCAGTTTGCCCGCAGAACAAAGGCAAGAGCAGACCCAGAAGGTCACCCGTGATAATCAAGTTTCACCATGGGATGAAAAGAATGAAAGAAAGAGCATTGTACCCGAGGAAAAGAAGAAACCAGTTGTGTTCTATCAGGGGAAAGATGAACCAGCCCCATTCTTGGTGTCAGTTAGAATCTTTGGAAAAGTTATTGCACAATTGTCTGATTGATTCCGGTGCTTCTAGCAACGTCATGCCATTAAAGGTGTGTCAAAGGTTGGGTATAGTCCCGTTGCATACTACAAAGAAGGTGACTCAACTAGACAAAACCGAAGTACCAGTGGTTGGGGAGTTAAATAATATTCATATGCAGTTGTCAGCTGATCCCCGAATCCAGAGCTGTATTGACATATCAGTGGTCGACATACCAGATGGGTACGGCATGTTGCTAAGCAGAGACTGGGCAAGAAAATTAAATGGGTACATTGCAACAGATTTCTCCCACATGTGGCTCCCATGGAAGGGAGTCCCAAATCAGATCAAGATTGATAGTACACCGAGACTAAAGCTGATGATCACAGAATATGGAGAAGATAATGAAATCATGTTTATAGAGACTGACTTAGGCTTGTATAGGCCTGTTAAGCAAGAGGTATTGATGCTACAAAGCGCCCATGAGGGAAAATGTTTGGAAGAAACCACGAGCTCCACCGAAGTGTTGATTGAAAGTGACTCAAGTGATAGTGAAGGTGGAGGTACCTTTGAGAATTTCAGGGACTTTGTCCTGAACAGCGTGAAGCAAGAAACAGAGTTAGGGAAAGATGCTTCAATTAAAAATTTGCTGCTCCCCAACTGGTGCCGAATACACAAAGCATTTCATTCAGAAATCACTTGTGCCCTGTGCAAGGTGGCACTAGAACAAGTTGCAAGGCTTGTTCCCCATACTCCATTACAAGAAGAACATCAAGAAGAAAAGGAGATTTTAATAGGACATCAAAAGATGAATGAAGAGAATAGTGTTGCGATAGAAGAAATTGTAAAAGATGATACCACTCAGTCAAAAGTTGAAGAAAAGACTTCAGAGGTCTGCAATCAAGAAGAGACACGTGTTCAGTCTCCCAATACCCCTACAGAGAATCAAGTGTGGACTTTAAGGTTTGATGGATCAAAGTCCAAGAAAGGAAATGGAGCAGGGTTTGAATTGGTTAGCCCAACAGGAGAAGCTTATTTAGGTTCCTATAGGCTCCAGTTTTCATGCACCAACAACGTTGCTTAATATGAGTCCTTGATCCACGGATTACTCCTTGCAATTCAGAAAGGAGCTAAGATTGTACATGCTATTGGAGATTCTGACATTGTGGTCCGACAAGTAAGGAAGCAGTTCGCCTGCCATGACAAGAGATTGAACCGTTATCGGAACAGAGTTTGGGACCTAATAGAGAGTTTTGATGCATTCAACATAAAGCAAGTCTACCGATCTAAAAATACCGTTGCAAACTCTTTGGCACAAGCTGCCAGTTCTTTGGAGCCATTGGCAATGGAAGGGTTAAAAAAGTTCACGGTGGAGTTGGTTTCAACCCCGGCAATCCCTGATAACATAAAGAATTTTCAAGTGTTCGAAGACGACAAGCAGATTCTGGATTTTCTCACAAACTCAGGAGTGTTTGAAGCACAAATCATAGATGAGGAAGATACTGAAGAGGCTGAATATGATACAGAAGGGATATTGAATTTGAAGACTAATGTAATCCCAAAAGGAATGGTCGAATTGGAGAGGCTATTTGATACTGATAGGCTGAGTAGAAATCAAAGCACGCAAGGCAATGATTGTGAACCTATCAATCTAGGAACAAGTGAACAAGTAAAGAATGTGTTTATTGGAAAGGTTTGCACACCTGAAGAGAAGGAAGGCATCTTAAAAGTCATGAAAGAGTTTCCCGAGGTGATAGCCTGGGGATATGAAGATTTAAAGACATATGATACATCACTGATTACACATACAATACCACTGAAACCAGGAAGCAAGCCATTCAGACAGAGGCAAAGGCCAGTGAATCCATTACTGGAACCGTTAATTTATCAGGAAGTCAAGAAACTTCTTTCAGCCAGGATTATTTTTCCAGTAAGGCATTCCACGTGGGTCGCCAATCTCGTGCCTGTCAGAAAGAAGAATGGAGAGATAAGATTATGCGTAGATTTCCGCAATTTGAATAGGGCCTCTGAGAAAGACAACTATCCCTTGCCTTCATTAGATGAAGTGTTGCAAATAGTGAATGGTTCACAAATGATGTCCTTCTTGGACGGATACTCGGGCTACAATCAAGTGATGGTTGAACATGAAGACAGATTGAAGACTGCGTTCACCACGAAATGGGGAACGTTTGCCTACAGAAGAATGCCTTTTGGCTTGATCAATGCAGGAGCCACTTTCCAACGAGCAATGGACATCGCTTTTCGAGACCTTGTCGGAAAGTGCATAATAATTTACATGGATGACCTAACGGTGTTCTCGAAGAAAAGAGGGGATCACGTTGAGGATTTGAGAAAGATATTTCAGAGATGCAGAAGATTTGGTGTCTCCCTAAATGCCAAGAAATGTATATTTGGTGTCACCGAAGGTAAACTATTGGGTCACGTTATTTCAGAGAAGGGTATATCAATTGACCCTGAACGTATTGGAGCCATCTCAAGGATTGGTTTGCCGGGCACTCAAAGAGAGTTAAGGTCATTCTTCGGAAAGATCAATTTTGTCAGAAAGTTTATAACCGGATTTGCCGAGATAGTAAGGCCACTGAATGCAATGTTGAAGAAAGATGCAAAGGTTGAGTGGACCCCACAAACAAAGAAGGCTTTTGATGAGATCAAACAAGCTATAGTGGACGCTCCAGTGCTGGTCAGTCCGGATTATACAAAGCCTTTTTATTTATATTCGTTTGCCTCAGAGCACACCTGTGCAGCGGTGTTGACCCAAAGAACTGAAGAAAAAGATGAGCATCCAATTGCTTTTATGAGCTCACCGTTGAAAGAAGCAGAGCTGAGATATCCAAGCATTGAGAAACAAGCGTATGCTTTGGTGAAGGCCGTCAAGAAATTTAGACATTACATCTTGAGGAGCAAGATCCATGCGATTGTTCCAGACGCCACGGTGAAGATTTTATTGATGCAGAATGAGTTAGGTGAAAGAAGAGGAAAGTGGGTCGCCACTTTGCAAGAATATGATATTGAGATACAGCCGATGAAGTTAGTCAGAGGACAAGCTCTGGCTCAAACGATCGCAATGGTTGGTCCGGAATTAGTTCAACAGGCTTATGTGTTAGAAGAGGTATCTCCCGGGGAGTGGTACGACGATACAGTCTACTACTTGCTGAACCACAGATGCCCCCGCCATTTGAATCCAGTCCAGCGAAGAGCACTGAGAGTGAGGAGCCAAAGATTTATGCTTCAGGGATCAGTTCTCTATAGGAGGAACTATGAAGGTATATATTTGAGATGTGTAGGAAAACAAGAAGCAAAACAGTTGATGGAACACTTCCATGAGAAATTTGGAACCGGACACGGAGGAAGTTTGGCCACAGCTCATCAAATCCTGAGAGCTGGATATTATTGGCCCACGCTTTTTAAGGACACATATGAGCATGTGAAGGCTTGTCATGTATGCCAGACAGCGGCTAATAGAGGAAGGCATCCCGCTATGCCTTTGCAGCCAGTGATTGAAGTGAGACCTTTTGCAAAGTGGGGTTTAGATTTTATTGGTATGATCAATCCGCCCTCATCAGGACAACACAGATATATCTTGACAGCGACAGACTACTGCACCAAATGGACAGAAGCACAGGCTTTGAAGCAGTGCACGTCAGATGTAGTCATCAGATTCCTTGAAGAGAACATTATGACAAGATTTGGATGTCCTCATGTCCTGGTCAGCGACAACGGTTCAGCTTTTTCATCGCTGAAGTTTTCCAATTGGGCTTTTGAGTATGGAATTACATTGAGGTTTTCCTCCAATTACTATCCGCAAGGGAATGGACTAGCAGAGTCCACAAACAAGAACTTATTGAATGCCCTCAAGAAGTTACTGGACAAAAATCCGAAAGATTGGCACACACAGTTGAGGTTTGCTCTATGGGCAGACAGGATAAGAACAAAGAGTTCCGTGGGAACGTCTCCATATCACTTGGTTTACGGACAGGATCCAGTGTTTCCAGTGCAGTTAAGGATCCCAACTCTCCAATTCATTCAAGAGTACCTCGAGGGAGAGGATCAAGTTCAGACAAGATTGTCCCAGTTAATGCATCTAGAAGAGAAAAGAGATGAAGCTCTTGAGAATCTAACGAAACACCAAGCTATAGTAAAGAGATGGTTTGATAAACAGGCTAAGATCAAGTCGTTCAGGATTTCTGACTTGGTTTTATATTGGGACAAGGCCCACGAGAAAAAGGGTGATCACGATAAGTTCGACAAGTTGTGGTTGGGCCCGTATCAGATCTCTGAAATCCTTGGAGATAATGCATTCAGATTGAGTACATTGACAGGGGAGGATGTTACGTTGCCCGTCAACGGACAGTTCCTCAAGCATTATTTCCAGTCCTAGGTTCTTTCCGAGGGCCTGCCATGTAAAATAGTTAGATTAGGGTTTGCTTTCCCGTTTGTTTGCTTTCCGTTTGTTTTCCTTTCCTTTGTTTTGGTTTTGGTTTGTTGCCCTTTGGGTTTTTGGTTTGGCGTTTCCGTCCCTTGAGTTGTCCGCTCAAGTGGTTTTGGTTTGGAATGGGCAAGGATTTAGGGTTTTCCCGTTGCGATGGGGTGATGATGTTTCAACTTTCACAACGTGGTTCTTTCCACTGGAATTTGCATAAATTTTTGAAAAGAATCAAGATTGTTTTCCTCGTTATCGTCCAGTTAGAGATTGAACTCGTCTCGGGAGGTTAATCCGTTGTTGTGTCTCAACACGTGAGTCTAAAGACCTTAAAAATCTTACCTATCTCCACTCTAAGTCATTTTGGTTTCTTGGGAAAGGTTTTGGCAGGTGAAAATCTTACATCTTGCTTCAGCGCCACTGCAATTCTCAAACCCATTGGAGGCTTCATTGCCTGCCAGCCAATCAAGGAATTGACGGAGAAATCAAGTGATGGAAAAGAGAATATGCTTAAAAGAAATATCTGAAAAGAAGAGAAAAATGAGAAAATGAAAATGAAAGAGATATCATAAAATATCGGTTTTGGGAACATACGAGTAACTCCACCGGGGCTATGGACGCCCGGCCGGCAGTGGAGCAATATTCGTGAGAATTGTAGCGATAACCTCGTCGGGGCTATGGACGCCTGACTGGCAGCGAGGCAATGTCCAGGATGCTTTTGAAGTTAAGATATTTATATAACCTACTACGACCAATTCCGGAAGCCGACATGGTTCAGAGATGGAATGCATGCACACACTCACAAGGTTTTAGATGAAAGTGTTTTGATCCAATATCGGATTCTTCTCCCCTTTTGAGTAAGTGTCCTTTCCGTATGATGGTTTGAGAAAGATTAATCTGAGTGTTTTTCAACACTTTCCCGTGGGGATGTCGCCAGATGTTGTGACCTTTTCACACATCGCCCCATTCAAGATGGGGACCCCTTATTTTTGCTCGTCTGCCTTTGGCTATTTGGGTTTTTCTCTCTGCCTCTTTTCCGTGTCCGCTCTTTCCTGGTTGTAGTCCGGCTATTGAGCTTAAACGTGAAAATATTGGCCAATTCTAAAATTAGGGTTTCATCATTTTGGTCAAGTCAAGGTCAAGTAGGGCCAGTAAATTGAACTTAGCAATGTTGTCAGTGGACATCCAGCAGGCTTCCAGCCAAATTTCATCAGATTCTGAGATACTTACTATTTTTAGTAAGTCTGCAATCCTGGGCAATTTGTCAGCATTTTCG